>JAZGVS010000878.1:0-11676 GCA_037356235.1 Bacterosira constricta
CAAAAATGCCGCGTGGTGGAACCGTGAACCACCCCTAATGATAGGTACTCTTTCTGTTTCTGCTGGCCCATACGTGGCTTCACATACCATGCACTCAACCCGGTTATAATTGTGAATACTACCCATCCAAAATTGGCAAGATGGGTACTCTACTCACTATGGTGACTGACCTATATTATAATACCTATGTCCTCGTACCTGACATGTATCAAGGAGGCCCATTGAAACAAGACAAGCACATAGGTGTCCGCCGTTGCTCTGTTACGATGTAAGGACCCGTCACGAACTCCAATGGGTTCAATGCGTTACAGCCCCCCCCCCCGGTGGGCTTGACCTCCCAGAGGCATGACTTAATCAGGTTGCCAGGTTAGGCCCAGTGGGGGGGTGCTAAAGGACGCACTGCATGAAGTTAGGACCCCTGCGGGTGCGGGGCTTTGGTAAGTCGTGTTCTAATGCAGGACCTAACCTACTGGTGGCCAAGCAACATACATACAACCAGCACCTTCACCACCACCCTCCACCATTCATATCAACCAAGAGTCATTTTTATTTAGTCTATTATGAATTCGCTCTAGTGGTATCATCAGTGGATAGATTCAAAATGCCATGATGCAAAAGTATATGATGCCTTGGTCATACAGAAGGCAATACTACTCCTGTTTTGGGTTTGGGTCTTTGTATTGAATAAAACAAGACTTGCTTCAGACAGATTTGCTCCAGCAACATATGAGGTGGAGATTTCTCAATTTTTAGAACCATACGGGGCCTCTCAACGTAGACCATATGTATTTATTTTCTCAGCCAATATTTGATGGATTTTCATGATCTCAAAAGTTTTTAGAATTGAGGTTGAACCTTGAATCTCAATCTTTAAACTGGTATAGGTGAAAAAAATGTTATGCAGTCTAAATAAAATGCATTCACTCTGGTCATTGTCTTGATATAGCAATCAATAAACACAGCAGCGGTCGGCCGGTGGGGAGCGGACGGTGATGAACAGAGAGCAAATTATGATATCATAAATACGTACTAATTCCTACGTTAAAATTGAAGATATTTTTTTCTCGCGAGGTCAGAAACTAACCGCTAGATTCACGCATTTGACCCCTGGAGAATCGGATTAAATAAGGTCATAATAGATCCCACCTGATATGAAGGTCACCAATGAGCATTTTGGAGAATACCCACAAGTAACATCCATTGAGTGCTGCGTCAAGGCAAGACATCCCAATGGACATTTGAGATACCTCTTGCTAGACACCTTCTGTCTTGCAAGACACTGTATGGAACACTCCACAAGACACTTCCCTCCTTGCTTTCCATCCTAAATTGGGGTGTCTCGTAGGGTGTCTTGCATATGATAGGTTTCCATCCCAGCTCACACAAAATGGACCACGGATCAGATTCCCAGAGGTTCACGACAGTTTTCTCTGTATGCAGATGTAGGAATTAGTACAGAGTCATGCCTCCCGCACAAAAACAAAAAGACGGAAAACCGGTGTTGCAATCAATGTGTGCTCACTCGACGACCGACGCCGTTTTTTCAGCTCGTAAATCAACCACAACAACAACAAAATGTCCGTCAACCCAGGTAGGTATATCAACCATGGTAGCTACGGGTAATGGTCTCGCGAAAGGCCATCAGATCACTACATGCTACTCTCCTTAGTCCATTCGAAAGTGCATTTGATGCGCTATTGAATGATCCAAGATGGGTAGCAGAGGGGAGACGAAAAGCCATAAAATTAGACACAATCCATTCACATCGCTTGAGGACTTACATCATCACATAGTCATAGTAATGTATGTTTAATTAATAGACTAGCATATATTGCATAGCGGCGAGCTAGTAGTATCGCATTTATATGTGCATTATCCATCCCGGCATATTCTTTTGGAGGCTATTGCTCCCCCCCTATCCACTATTGGATTAAACAGAAGATGATCATGGCGATGGTCTATTTTCAATAATAGTAGTAGTAATACCATAGATTAAAGACAATAATGTAGATATTAACACAACAATCAACTATTTGCTTTATTAATATATCGTCTAGAGTAGTATCTGAAGTTTGTACGTTCTCACTTCCCATCCCCGATGGTTACGACAAGCAGCAACGTTGGGTACAGCGCGAGAATATTTGTTTGTTAAACTCAACTTTAGTGTAATAAATCATGTAAGAACTAAGCCTAAAATTAGTTTATGACTAAACGCTGCCAAACCGCCCTCGGCCATAGCCTATTCTATTGATTAGATGCGGCGGAACCATTGCATTCCATCAATTCCAGCCATGGCAAGCAATGTTTGGATGACGGGGCAGCTCATCGTCATGGTTGCGATGTGTTGTGGCTCGCAGCTCGCGTGGCGGCTACAAAGCTAGGTAGCTAGACGCTCCACTACAGTAAAAAAAGGTATGTAGGTACGATCGGTCTTTGGGATTAATGAAATCGATACCACCCCAATAGGTCAGATGCCCCAAAAATGCGAGGCCGCAACAGGTGTATTACCAAGCCGCCTTGCATGATCATCTATACCTGATATGGGGGATCATGTGCTTAGGTTATATGTAGTAGGAGTTCGCGAGGGTGTAAAAATGGGGCAAACTCTGGCAAAATTGTCGGATGTCAGAGATCAAAATTGTTAGTGCGGTTTGTAACAAAAAGCGCGAAGGAAAATCCATGGTCGCCCCCCCCCCATTCCTGTGTGAGCTGGGATGGAAACATATCCTTCCCAAGTATGTCGGACTTTTTTTATCTGGCAGGGAGGTCGGAATATTTGGAAATGTTCCCCCTTGACATCTAGTCTTGGAGCTTGGTGGTTTTGATTCATCTCATCCTTATCGTAACCCCCCTTTTCCAAGGTTAAATAGCAGATCAGGATGTGCGGTTGGAGCCTTTACGAGCAAGCCCAAGTCTTTTTCTGCAATTAATTTCTTATGTCCGCAATGTTGAACGGCAGTTAGGGTGGTAGTGATATTGGAGTTCCTCGTTCTGGCTGTGAGATGGATGCATCATGAAATACGCGATCAAAGAGTATTACGTAATACATAGTCTGTTTTACTTTTCTACGGCGAGTGTCAGGTGTGGTGATTCCCCAGTGGGTGCTGATCCTCAGAGTGGATCAGGAGAACCCATCTACTCATAGACAAAAAAGAACTCAAAACCTAATCTATGACTGGCAGGCCCATCCCTCAATGATTCTCTGTATTTTTGAATGTTAGTGATAGCAGGGTGATTGGACATGTTGTCATGGCCAATTGCTACCATATCATTCCAAACGTTGCATTTGCCACTTCCTTATTCGTACTCATTGAACCTCCATGGCTCCACCCAGATTATGATCAGTCAAAGCATAAGCTTCAGTTTTATTTGGTAAGATAAATCTACCTTTGCAATCAAATTCCATTTCATCTTAAAGTATCTAAGAAATTGCCGCACAGAATGCTGAATCGTTTTGTTCACACGTTCACCGATTTGCTCTTATTAGCCATCCCTTCAAGGAACTTATCACTCCCTTGTTCCAGCAATGATTCACTCATACCATCCACCATTTTCTTCATATTCAGTTGATATTCCTCCATCTTCTCTCTCAACTCTGGCCGGCTCGCACAAAGGGACCTCACTGCCAACAACCCAGCATTCGTGGCGTTTCCAATAGCCACAGTCGCCACAGGAACACCCCTTGGCATTTGCACAATACTCAACAATGAATCTTGACCATTCAGTGTCGATGTTTTGATAGGCACACCCACCACTGGCAATGGAGTCATGGCAGCGACCATCCCAGGAAGATGGGCTGCACCACCCGCACCAGCGATAATCACCTGCATTCCCCGCCCAGCTGCCGATCGCGAGTATGTCATCAATTTATCGGGAGTCCTGTGTGCCGAGACGATATCTACCTCGTATGGAATGCCAAACTCTTTCAAGATGTTTACTGCATCCTGCATCGTGGGCAAATCGCTTTGAGATCCCATAATTACACCTACTAATGGATTGGCACCAATTCTTCCATCCACAGGTAGCACATCTTCACTGATACCCTCATCTTTGAGCAATGCAGCCAATGAATTATCTAGCTCTGCATGAGAATCGGCAGTGATGTTAATGTGTCCCATTTTTCTGCCTGGACGGTATCCCTTTCCATACCAATGGACGACTGCGCGAGACATGCACATGGCAGCATTTACTCCTTTCATTGTTTGGTCGATTCCTCCGGATGGAGCACCGAGAACATTTACCACTGATGACAGGAATGAAAAGAAAAAGAAGTTAGAGATGAGCCAACTTATGTCAGCCAGTTTGGCACTGTCGACTGGGTTCAAAAGCCATAATCAAACAAGAAACTCACTCGCAGCTGCACCCACAATCAAATTAGTATCCCCCAAAGGCAAACCACAAACCGCCCTCAAATGATTCTCAAACTGCGAAACAGCACAAGCATCCTGCGTATAATGCCCAGTATTATGCGGCCTCGGCGCCACCTCGTTCAAAAGCACATCCACCCGACCACCCTCCGTATTCACCAAGAACAACTCCACACCAAACACACCCGTGGCACCATCCCCCAACGAATCCACCGCCCTCATAGCAATAGCTTCGCACTTGTGCCTCACATCAGCAGGCACATTCCTCGCTGGTGCCAAAACCACACGACAGATGGAATCGGTCTGAATCGCCGTAGTAGCAGGATACGCACGAGTTTCACCCGTAGTCGATCGAACAACCATGACACCCACTTCGGAATGAAAATTGATCCATCCTTCCGCGTACAGCGTGTCGTTTTGCAAATCATCCTCGGTCAATCCCAAGTCTGTGAGAGCTTTGGTGATGGCTTCTGGAGAAGTTTGTTTGAGAACGGTGTTGCCGCGTCCGTCGTAGGCGCCCTTTCGGGATTTGAGCATGAGAGGTAGGCCGAAGGATTTGGAGGTGGAGTGGATTGCGGCGATGCTGGGAAGGTTGATGTAGGGCGAGAGGGGGATGTTGTGTTTGGAGAAGTATTCCTAATGTTGGCATGATTCATGTGATGTGATATATTATGATCAAAAATACGATTGTTGATAAGTTGATCAGATGTAAATGTCATTGACAATGAAATCACTACCATAAAATCTTCAACACAAATACAGCTGTTCATTCTCTCTCTCACCTTTTGAACAAACTTATCCTGAATAATTCCAATAACCCGACTCGAAGGCTGAACATTGACCCCCTCCTTCTCCAACTTGGCCAATCCATCCACACCCACATGCTCAATCTCCATAGTCACAACACTACACCCCTTACTCAATTCCCTTAGCTTATCATCATCGTACAACTGGCCTTCCACAATTCGTGCATCACCAATTACTTGTGCCGAAGGACACGCAGCACCGGTACCATCGAGGAATTTCATGTCGATATTGAGACGGGGGGCTTCGAGTGCCATCATTCGGCCGAGTTGGCCGCCTCCGACGCAGCCTACCCGGAGGGTGGATGCGGCGGTGGGGAGGTTGGATGATTGGGATGATGGGGTTGTCATGGTGTGGTTGTATTATGGTTACGATGTGGCAATGTCTAATGACTATGAAAGTTATAGTGGTAGCCGGTGGTTGGTGGTCGGTGTGGTCAACTAAAATCCAGCGGAAGATTTGTGGTGGCGGGAGGTCGACGGCTGACAGCGTAGCGGTCGTCGCCGATTGCTCTCAAAGATTCCATCATCTTCTTTTTTTACTAGAAAGTATATAGCACGTCGGCATAGACAACGGAATCCTGTTTTTAAAATGGGAAGGCCAATGACAACGACGGACGACACGATGGCGCCAACGATGGCGCCAAAACATAGAACAAGAGTCACTCGAGAATGATTCAAAAGAAGTTTTGCATGAACCACGGGAATAGAATCGCGAGAATGATTCAAAAAGTGTTCCTTTGAACCACGGGAATAGAAAGTCAACTTCCAAGTGAAGAACATTCCTCTTCTCTTCTCTTCTCCTCAAAATAAAAATCAAGCAATGCCACCAAAGAAAAAGAAGGGCAAATCCAAAAAGAAGGGCAAGGAAGTCAACCCCGAAGAGAAACTTCGCCAAGACTTGCTTCAAAAGTCACTGTCATTGCAAGGCGAAGCATCACAGGAAAATAAACTCGAAAAACAATACCAAAAGCAATCAGAATTGCTCAAGGGATTTTGGGAAATTGAAAAGAAGACGAAAGAAAAGAGGAAGCGATCCTTACTCGAGAAGGAATACCGATTGAAGGGAATCAAGGATAAGCACACCATAGATCTTGGTCAGTACAAACAAACTGTGAAGCAACTCTTGTTTGCAAATCAAGATGAGTTATCCGAAAAGACCACCCAATCATTTATGGAGTATCAATCATTATCGGATAAGAATCAAAATGAGGTTGGACAATTACACAATGAACTACACGATATTTCCAATAGGATTAATGAAACAACAACATCGTACGATAGGTTCAAAATATCAATGCGACAGAGTTGCAGTGACGATGTAACAGTACTGCGGGAGGAGACAAATCGCAAGATTGCCATTTTGGCAACATATTCGGAGAAACAATTCAAGTGTACACGTGAGGAATCGGAGAAGAAGTTGATGGAGGAAATGGAGGAGTTGGAATCACAGAATGATGACATAATAAAAGAAGTGATGGAGAAGAATAAGGAAGAGATACAATGGATGAGAACGAATTGTAGCAATACCATGAATGAGAACTTGGATACCATCACGACGCTTCGAACGGAAGTTATATTGTTGCGAGAACAGGACCGACGCGATCGGCAGGTGTTGAGTGAATTGCGGAATCAAAACAATGACATAGTAGTTCCCTTGGAAACACATACAAAAGATCTCCACCGGCTTGAATCGGATCTGGATGCATTCAACAAACAGAAACAGCATATTGATTCACAAAAGCAAAAGCTACGTCGAGCGGAGAAAGAATTGAAGGAAATTGAATGGGACCACGAAGTGCTGTTCCAAAAGCTCCAGGCGATGGAAATCGATCGGGATAAGTGGAAGAAGAAGGCACAGCACTCCATTCACTTCGCCCAGCAGAAAACCAATTTTCAGAACTTGCTGCTGGAACGGAAGCTTAGCAAAATGTCCGTGACGGGCGAAAAGACAACAGCTGCCATGGTGGAGATATTACGAAAGGCGAATATTGATCTGGATGCGTTGGATCAGTCACAAGTTCGTATTTCCGACGTCATTAATGAAAAGGAAACTCAGGGTGAATTGTTGCAGCAAAAGCTTCAAGATATTAAGGACGCACATGCGACAATGCTAGAGAGGCACTGTACATTAATGCAAGACGCGACAGTGAAATAAGATAACCGTATTTAATACATGCATTTCCAACAGTAAGAGCTATTATGAGAAGCTTCTTTGATCCGCAGTGTGTGTCATCCACAAATAATTTACAGTACAATGAGCAATAGATTATTTCATTTGGGAGCTGAAACTGTAACTGTTGCGTCACCCTAAAAGACACAAAGCAGAGAAAGTCTGACATCTCACGTTGCAATCCTTTCTGTGACAGATGCAATAACAACACCAAGCATCATGCTGAAAACGAAGTTCCCATGGTATTCGACAATAGAATGTCCATTAATTTCAATCAATCTTGTGTATGTGAATTAAGTACTCAAAGCAAATATCACTTACATTGCTGCTGTCACCAAAACTGGATTATCACCTGAATTCCACTTGGCATCTTTCAATATTGGAAGCGCCGGTTCTTTTTGGCGCCCTCCTTTCGAATCAGGCTTGTTCAGCCAATCAGAGAAAAGCCATCGTTCCATGTCACGTCCATCTCCTACATTGGGTTTTACATTTTCAACCCTTCCTTCCATGCTTGCATCGGCCGATTCTAAGGTTGTTGCGTCGATATCATCCGTACTGGTGTCATCGTAAGTTTTGAGACCATCTAAATATTCTTTGACCTCTACAACACGGCAAAGCACAAAAGCAAATGGTAAGAAACGACACATAGTCCACCGATGAATGTACAAATTTGGTACACACACAAGCGGTAGCAACAATTACTAAGACTACTCACCTCCTCGATTCTTGGAAATAGCAAGCTTCGCCCTCGAAACAGGAACAACCTCATTCGCCCAAACCCACCCAGCCGCAATGCATAATAGCACAACCGATCCAAATCCTAGGAGGAGAGACGTGTCTGGAGCGACAGCTTCGAACACCTGTTGAGTCGATGCTCCCACATCTACTGCGCTTGTTGCTGTAGCACCGACCAGTTGTGAGGACGATGACAGGGGTATGGACTGTGCTAGGGTTATTGAAGAGGCGACGGCGGCTGCAGTTGTAGGATTGGCGGTGACGACCGGAGATAGAAATGCCGTAGGGTTGTTTAGATATGTCATGGGGTATATTGTATTTTACAGCGCGAGAGATGATTCCCGTTATGATTCACGGAGATTATGCAGCAATAGGTATTGAATGCCGAACACTGCCGATGGACGTTTTTTCTTCTGTTGCCACTCTACTCTACAACTACAGGTGTAGAGATGATCCCATGCCACTTCGTCATCTTCATGGTTCATCTCTTCGTATGTATCGTGATGATGATGATGATTAAGATGATGATGAGGTGGCGGCTGTCTCGCGGTGGTGTGGTGGCGGTGGCGGGAAGTGGCGCGAGAGGAATATGAGTTGAAATACAAGAATAGGAATCAGTAGTACTTTGGGCGGGGTATCGAAGGGGATGCGACATGGTGATTGCCATCTATCCGTTAGATGGAGTTCAGCGAGAACCTTTCGCGTTTTCCAGACGCCACCAATCCCAGTTGTCGCCGACAAAATAATTCCTGAAGCCCGCGCTGCGATGCGATATCTTCTATCTGGATTGGAAGCATCAATCACAATCAGTCCACTATCCTTCGCCGCAACTCGTCCTCAATTCAATCAAAAGCAACAAAGGCATCAACCAAAACCAAGCATGACTAATTCATACAACGGCTTCGTCGAGGAGCAACAACGCGATGACGTTGCATGCAGTCGCGACACCTCAATTCCCGTCGCCACCGTTCCATCCTACAGTTACAGTTCAAGAGAAGACACAGTCGCAACAAACCGAAGCCGACGATCAATCGGCGCCATTTCCAAAGACATGATCCGAACCTTTCAAACAAAAATTCAGAGTAACGACCGCAGTCATCAAATGATGCCCGAAAACGCACCCGTTTCACCTTACCTCCAACCGCGGCTTCAAAAGATGGCATCCGAGGGGAGTCGGATAGCCAAATCGATGCAACATTCGACAATAATCGATGGCGTCAACGACAAGCTATCCAGTGTCAACGACAAGATTGGTTCCATGTTGCGCAGGTCGCACAGCACTGCGGGCACCTTTTCCGATACGGGAAGCGGTAGCGATCGCGGAATCTACTCTAGTCAGCCCTCCGTGGGGTCGTCGTGGGGTAGCACAGTCTCGGCTGAAATAAGTACTTTCACTACGCAGAAGGTGGCACCATTCTTTAAAAGACAGAATACATTTCCCTTTGTTGGGAATGGCAATTCTTCATCTGAGGGGAACTTTAAGGATGGAAAGGAAGTTTCTTTTGATTATCAGTTGATGAAAGACAATGAGTAAAGTGAAAAGCAGCATGTTTTGGTAACGAAGGAGAGTGACTGGTCGTGCATTGCAAATTGCAATAATGATGTTTGGTCCTGCTATATGTTTGTTCTGTGTAAAATAAATGTGAATGTGCGTTGATGATTTGATGAAAAGATCCAACATTTCGGTGTACAAATTAGAAAGTAATGTTATGCTCACTTCTAAAACTCTACATTGAAGTTACTTGATACTTCATTCTCGTGTGCCTATGAGCTACGATACCTTGAATAAAGATAGCTTATTCTTTCTTGCCGGAGGTATGACGGTGTGTTGAGGACCGAAATGGAAAATAGAAAGAGCTAATAATTCAATTCCCTATCCAATTCGTCAATACTAGAATTTAACTTCATAATCGGCTTCTACTTGATTTATACTTTCTTTACAAATACTGCGAGACAAACAAGACAGTGTAATGGAACTCGAAGGATATAGGACAATTTGAAACAAGACATTTTCATGGAATCCAATACTACTTTCGTCGACATTAGAACTAGTACTTGGTGTAGCAATCCAATCCACTCACGTAAGCTGGTTTATCCGTCGTTGATCGTCGTAGGACTGCTTGGAGGTTGGAGGCGGCGGGCTTGTTTACTATCAGTCACTATGTGAAAGTTTGTAGAGAGACCAACGCCGCCTTCATTGCCAACCGGAACCGGCCCATCTTCAACATGTGCTGGATGGGGGGAGGAGAAGAGGCTCCAATGCTATTCACCAATTCTGGTGGGAGCAACCTTGTGTCTTCTTGGTGGTGAGGGACTTGGCTATGGCTAGGTCCGGTGTAGCCATCAAGGATGAAGAGGAACAACAAAAAACACAAGAAATTATCACCGTATTACCAGCAGTTACCAGCCATCTGGTTTGATGTAAAAGAATGGCCGAAGGATTGAATCATATGGTTTGTCTCTGTTAACATTACTTCAGGGGATCCAACCTGGAGCATCTGGCTTGGGAGTTCAGCATGTGACCACTGCGCCACCGCATCGGATATACTTTCCAAAACCTCCATGCACATAAAAATATCTTATCAAAACTCCCAGTGGGGGGAGTTATGCTACCTAGCTTGGACCTAGTACAAAATTGGTCACGTATGCACGTCCATACCTTGAGTCATGTTAAGACAGACAATGAACACATACCGTACATTTGATTCGCTCTGCATGATGGATATTGATCTACTTATGTACCATAGTGAAGCGACATATTGTTGGATAGCCCTTGCCAATGGGAGAAATTCTTATTACTGATGCTGGTCCCAAAATCAGTTGGTTGGTGAGTTATAAAGCACCAAAGTTTGGGATCAGGAGTACCTGAAGTTACAAGTTATTCATTTACCGATAGAAAACGTTCTACCCCCGCGTATCTAGCTTATTTAGATACCTAAAATTATCATGGGGTACCAGTTACAATATTGTTTATCAAATCCTCGCCGGGTCAAGGCAAAGGTTAAGGTTAGCTAAGGTTAACCAATCCTATGGGCGGGTATACTTGGAGTAGCTTTTACTGCACAGTATTTGCATGGGACTGTGCAGTGCAAAAAGTTCTGAGTCAAAATTCTGTCTGGTTGTCTCACAATAAGCCCCCCGGTTGAAAAAATGCAGAGTAACTCAAATGTACGTTACATAGGTACATATGGTACATTGATGTACCTAGGTAGGTACCTATGTACCTAGGCGATCGGCAGCAAGCGGTGGTGAGTGGTGCGAGACACTACTTCTATGTAGGTATCGCACTAAAACACTTAGGTAGGTAACTACATAGAATACTGGAGTGCTGTCTCTCATTGTGACACTCAGGTACAAAGAGGGAGTCACGCCCTGCCTACTTCGACTTATGTACGATAGGTAAGCTGAGCGCTCTAGATAGACATATCTAAATATGGTACCTAGGTACCATACCTCTAGAGTCATCTCATGTCACCGGGCGGAGGAGTCCAGGAAGTAGTGTTATGAAGTTTCTTCAAATTCAGGATTTGCTAGATGTTCCATGGAACTCTTGCGGAACAGGTGATACTTCTTGGATTAAGTTCCGCTGATTGTCGAA
>JAZGVS010000879.1:0-11664 GCA_037356235.1 Bacterosira constricta
TCGGTATTCATGAATTGTCAGCCTCCCTATCAATACCCTCATGATGTACCAAATAACGATTGTCTTGCTGAAACTCCTCTAGCTGTGCGCTGGCTGCAGCTGCTACGCCCTATGCCATATTATACCAACCCTCGGTATCATGGCAACAATCCTCAATATTATGAAGACGGACAGCACTCTTATTCAACACGAGGTCGGCTTCAAATAAGTTCCGATCGTGAAGAAAATGCAACACCGGGCGTCACTTGGCAACAAGAGCATGACCAGCATGAACAATACACTCACCAGGGACAGGAATACAATAAGCACGGCGGCTTCACTGATGATGACTTCAAGTCATTCATTGATACTTTTTTCGCATGAAAATACAAAAACCATGGAAGCATGGACGAGCTTGAGTGATGGCTGTCAACTCAAGTCTCGCCATGATATCACCCATCAAGAGATAGGACACGAGTGGGAACTGAAATGCTTTCCTCTGTTATTGACCACCATATTTATAGAAGCCCTAAACGCTAACTCTCGTATCACTTCTCGACGGATGTTCAGCATTAGGTTGACTGCAGGAGAAGCTTTCCGCTGTAACATTCTCATATCACACAGCTGTTTCGTTGCATATGTATTGAATGATCCACGAAGAGGGCTACACAAAGCCTCGTTTAATTCTTTTCACTCACATTTACATTCGTTCTAATATCGCCGATAATATTGGTCTTCTTTTGTTTGTATTTATACAAAAGACTATTTGATAAACGTACTTAGCCATCAGAAGATCTTGGCACTTTGTGCATAGTTTTCATATCTCTATCACAATTGGTAGATCTCTACCGGAGTTGATCGTGTGGCTATTACATTTGCACCGACACCATTCTTTTTACTCTCAAACAACGGCGATAGTTCATGGGCAAATATAAATATAACTACCTTGATGGCCCATGTGAGGCTTTAGTGCAGAACGGCATTGCACATGGTGGCCAGAGAAAAAATACTCTCAATTCGCCTTTCGATGATATTTCTCGCTCAAAACAAAGCCAGAGTAGCAAAATTGGAGATGTTTCTGGCACCATATCACAGGTGCTGATGTTGGAGTCAAAACTTATTCAGTGCTGGGGTTAGTATTGTACTTGATACTTCAAAGATTGAAGACTTCGGGCAAGGCTACATCAAAGAACTCATATACTATAAAGGATGCTTCTTTGCCGGGGGTGATATGTGCTATTGGTTTACAGTCATGTAGACGATACAAATAACCATGTAAGAAAAGAGCTCAAACCGCATTCGTTCTATTGGAGACTGACTGCAAACAAAACACAAATTAAGCGATTGCCAATCAATCGGCTGGGTGTTTGTACCATCCTCATTTATACTCGCTGATAGTTGGATTCTAACCTATTCCAACACTGCCTTATTTGTCGAGGATACATGCCACATTAAATTATCCTACAAATGGAACAACTATCTGTTCTCATACAAGATGGCCATATTCAGCAGCAACCGGCTTTGAATTGGTATCACATGTCAGGGTTCCACATTCTTCGCCAATCAGAATATGAAAAAGTCTTTGCTTTTCATGTTGCTTCATCTGATCTTTCCACCATTTATTTAGCAGTCGCCGTTCATGTTGATCATGAAGCTGGACTCGTACAGTGGCACAGTCATCATAGAGCTCGTCTTCGACAATGACACCTGCGACACCCACGGTGCTTCCAATTGTGTTTCCCGCACTATTGCCAAGAAGAACCTCTTCTCTCCCAAGCTGTGCTGGAGGAAATGGTTGCTCTGGGCGAGCATGTGGAGATGCACGTATCACAGGCTGAACATATGCGAGTTCGAATGGGTCACTCTCCCCAATAAGATTACCAAGGGACTCACTATCTTCGCTTGGGTTTGTCTTCAAACCAGCATTTTCAGGACTCTGTTGCTGTTGCTTCATCATCCTTTCATACCGTCGCTCTTTCCTTAGCTCTTCGTCATGCCCGAGACTAATATCCATTACGGTTGCAACCTCCAGAGGCAAAAAGGAGCTGGTCGCATCATATCGAGCTCTTGTCGAGCGAAGGAAAATATATGTGAGAAACATTAATGCAATTGTAGCATATGCCTCGTGGCGAGCGTCTTTTAGAATAAATTGCCCAGTGATAGTAGCCTGTGCGATGATTAATCCAAATACAAACCGACGAAAGATCTTAGGCCAAAACAGACCTGTAACGAAAAGAGCATATGTATGTAAGCTAATCGTTTTTCTAAATGAATTCGCACTGAAAAAAGTCGTTGATTGGCTCACCTCCTGTTTCAAAAGCACTCTCGTATACATATAGGAACTGGTGCGTCCAAACAATGCGGCTCAAAAAGCAAAACACCGCGCATGGAATCAGGACTATGGGTGCCACAACAGCGAAGACAACGCTAATAACCACTACTAACATATCCTGCGCCAAGATTTTATGATAATTGAACCACCCTGGATCGTCAATAGCACGCATGCCAATCCTGGTGCTACGCTTTGCTCTCAATGTTGACTTTGGGAAGAGTAACAGTAATAATGAGGATTGAACAATGCTGACCATTCGAGATATTTCCACTCCCAGTCCAGTGAAGGTTTTGATAGTCACAAAGGACACAAAAAAGGATGACATGCGAGGGAGGGAATTGCCAAGCATTTCAAATGCTGACTCCGGAGTATCAATGATGATGGCAAGCGTGTCAAAGACGGACCCGGCAACGGAAGTGACCAAGAATATATTCAATACTTGCCACATGAAATAACGACTGAAGGCTTTCATCTGCGCTTCGCTAAATGATACAATGCCTTCACTTCGGCTGACTCTAATGAACAACGGAGGCAACAGTTGCTGAAGCCCAACCAAACACATTGGCTGCACTGTAGCAATTACAGCTGAAAACATGGAAGATGCCTTATCCAACTGATTCAGTCGTGGTGATATGGAAATCAATGCCGATTCACTCACAAGAAGCGATACCAAAGCCACTGGAACAATGTAAAATGTAATAACGACAAGGCACCCTAACTCAGCGATTAATGTCCTCGTTCGTCTAGCACCCTTGGAGAAGTAAACGTTTTCCCAAAGAATGTCCCTAGGCTCCGGTGCCGTCTTTGAGGTTTAGAACAGTGTATAGAAATGAGTCATTTTCGTGACACAAAAAAAACAAATTGATGCTTCATCTAGGTAGACTTCACTTTTTCAACACATACTCACCGTTACCTCCATGGAACCTGGTTTGGACGAATGCATGCTTTGAATGGCAATGGTAGACGCCGTGTATGTTCTCATGACCACGAAGGCCTTATCCGTAACTTCATTCGTATGATCCTCGATCGAACCCAACTTGCCATTCTCATCTGTCATGGTCGAAAAATCGGACAGTGACCTCCCAAAAACCGATCCATCACTAATGGACGTTGAATATCTCCTGATGGCGGACTTTGCTTTTGCAAACCTCGATCGTCGTGACTTTCTCATATTCAGGTCAAAGCGAACCTCTGATGCAGTGAAGGGTTCGTACCTATCAACATCTGAGTTCGCATCTCCATGCAAGGGCGGGACCTCCGCCTCTGGATTTTCCATCGTCGCCGACACGTTATTTCTTCTAACAGTTCCATCTCCATTCCTGGGAGCACCGATCGCGGGGGGCTGATATGAATTATGCCCTTCCTGTTGTTGTAGTTGTTGCGTAGGACGACGATGCTTCAATGCTTTCTTCCAAGTGGGACAATCCCCATCAAACGCCGATGCAAGTGTATAATCAATATCCTCCCGACCTTCCCCAGCACTCATCTTATCCATGAACCGCATGACACGTCGTCTGCGTAACTGTTCCTTTTCAATCCATTTATTCATCTCTTCCAGCCTCACGTACAATTTGGAAATCCGTTCCTGCGCCTCGTCAATGACACCAATCTTTTCGCACAGGTGACACGTCCAGAACGCCGACGATATCTTGTGCGACAGCCGGTCGTGCGATAATAACTTTCTCTTTTCATAACGACACAGTATCAGCAGCTCTTTCTCAATTTGTGCCAACACCCCCGTTCGTTCCGCAACCATCTTCTCCAAATTTAGCAAGTTCTGGCATATCGTGACGCTTTTGACGGCCTCGGGGTAAACGTGACGAAAGTAATTGCCAATTTTACGTGGACTGCGCAAATGCCTAGGTATATTCGACACAAGCACTGTCCGCAAGTGTGGCTCTTTGGATAGTAAATATCGATGCCGTATGCTCGAATAGGCATTGTATTCTATCAACAACTCCCGCACCACAATGATTGTTAGTAAATATGCCGCGAAGCAATGCACCCAAAGTCGATTCGAACCAGAGCTGACATTGGCCATGGTAAAACGTAAAAAGTCCGTGTATAATAAGCTGTCGACGTATCCCTTGAGATCACTGGCTTTTGCTCGCCCCCCTCCCGTAAAGTTGAGGGGGAGTAGGACTAGAAATGAGAAGACGGACATTTTGACAATGCATCTCAGGGCTAGGCGGTGGAAGCGGAGGAAGATTAAAGAGTCGAATCCTACTCGATTGATAATCTACAATTTTTGGATTGGTTCGTTGTTGTCGAGGATGTGAAGCAGCGATCATTGATTGAATTGGTTGGATAATAAGTTGACGATCAATAGTAAAAAGGACACATGATATGATGTCAATTCTGATTCTGGCTCAACAATGACAATAAATCAATAATTCTCAATACAACCAAGAGATACACAACTTACCTCCTCATCTGATATGAACAAACAAATCTTCACCCAACTAAACGCTCCATCCACAGGCAATGGCGGCGGTACTAGCTTTGGCAATCGATGCCTCCTTGGACTGACAAACAATGGACTCGTCTTTTGATTGTGATAGAAACAACTCAAAAAGACTAATAATATAACGCTCATAATAATGTACATCATGGTAAGCGTGGCGAAGGACATGGACGAAGCACGGAGATAATTGACATCTTCAACATAGGATGGTAGAAATCCCAATCGACGATGGGATGGGTCGGCGTGATGAGTTGTTGTTGCGTGATGGTGGTTATCGTCAGCGTCAGATGGCCCAAGCAAAAAAACGATTATCGGTTCAATCACCCGGAGGAACAGCCGTTTTCGAAAATAATGCACGTCAATCATCCATTGTGGTATTTGTATGGCTGCATTAGTAGCAGCGTCAGTAGCGTTTGACATTGCGGAAGAGGAGGAGGAAAGCAAAGACGCTGTCATTGGCAAGGAGGTGTCCACGGTGTCAATGCTTACTGGCAATGATGAAAATATATTATTTGTCGCATCGCTCATCATCATGTCGGATACTGTCATTTATCTAAATTATGGCGATATCGATCGATGGTGTCCTTGGAGGTCCTTGGCTTGGTGCGCAACTGGATCACGGCATGCGAAAGATTGCAATGAGTGGGGGCGGCTACGTGGTAGTAACAGTAGTATGGCCTAGTCTATGGCGTGCGGCGTGGGGATCATGATGGACCACGGTAGTAAAATAGTATTATTTGTTCAGGTCGGTTCCTGTCGGTTCGATCGCGTGTCGGTTTCGGTTCGTGTTTCTTTTTCACGAGAAGGTTTGAGAAGGTTTTTATCTGTTTTTATTCTTTCCGTACTTTGCCTACTTTGCCACTTTGCCTCCTGCCTCACTATTTCATTTTGCTACAACTACCCCTTTCTTCCATTTTTATACCCAAGCTTCTTACCTCTTTTGTCGTAATTGCCAATCATCTCACCAAGATCCACTTTCATTTTAGCTGAATGACCTCAAATACTTGAAATCAATCTAGCCATTTCTCCCTTCTTCGCGCTAGATCGTGGTGTTTTGTGTAGTTTACATATGTATCTCTTTCACAATTAATTGGTAGGTCATCCAATCATCTAACGGAGAGTTGGCTTTATTTGCGCTGGCACCATTATTTTGACCCCAGATGCCGGCGGGTACATTGCGCAGTATTAGGTGAAGGCATATTTGGGATCATTTTGGTACTGCGAAGACTGTATTTGGTTAAATAGAGATTGTGTTCAGATGAATGTCCATCACATACAAATTGCATACCGCATGATACAATATTGTCTCAAGGAAGATCTGCTTAACGTGAGCATCTGAAAAACCTCGCCAGCTATTAAATAACTAATGATATGGGAAATGTGTACAGTTCCGTTTTGGCGTAATCTCAGATGTAATGTTACACTTCTACTAGATCAAGAGTCTCTGTTGGTTGAGGTGCTGGATTGCTCAGGTTGAAATGCCAATCTGCGCTTAACATGCAAAAATTCAGTTTGGAGATTCTTGCTTAATTGCTATATATTGCATTGCTCATGTGGATTTGTTGATATCATACTTACCCATGTGTTCTATTCTGAGTCTGTCAATAATAGACGCCTCACTTGCTCTCCAACCCTTGTTCCAGACATCAAGGCACCCTCGAATGTCCCAAATCGATTTTGGTCACCAACATAATCACCACAAAATGCAATCTTGCGTAGAATAAGAAGGCAGAAACGATTAGCCTACGATACCACAGAGGGAATGTGTATAATTTACGTGTCTGGTAGATATCAAAAGGAACTTACCCTGGCATCTTCCACCACAGCCTTTTCCAATGGAAGAGAGAATCCTTCTGGAAAGGCATTTCCCCATCGATGTAAAAATGGACCCCAGGATGGTTCAACTTCAATTGAACTGCTTCCTTCTTTGCTGCTGAAAATCTCAATCAAATTCTGTCGAACAGCACCCATGAGCAAATCTAAAACTTCCTTCTCCCTTTCTTTAGGCGAGGTGGCTCCACCTATCCTAGCTGCGGTCGATTTAGATCCATATGTATCCTTGGCAGACTCTGCAAACTTGGCAGTTGAGTGTGCCACAATAGATACGAGGGTGCCATCTTCACTCTTTTGAATGACCAATTTTTCCAGAATATCATCTTCGGGTGTTTCTCGAACAACAGTAGAAGAAGAAGACTCATTCTCGTCAAAGATTGTGTTCCAAAGTAGCGAATCGTTCTGTTGCACTTCAAATGACATCATGGCCACTTGAACAGCACGAGATTGAACTTTAGCAATGCAATCCAAGGCGCTGTCCAGCGCCTCGCTATGCAGGGCTTTGCTGGCCTCCACCAGCGGTGGTTCGCCTCCAAAAGCAGCGGACCATCGAGGATGAGCAATTCCCGATCCAGCCACTATGAGCCATTTTGTTTTGACTAGAGTGTTACCATCCTTGTCTTTGAGAAGCCACCCATCAACAGATGAATGCTGTGTTTCATCTGTCGTTGTCATTATTGGTTCCACTGATCGCACCATGGACTTGAATAAATATTCTGGCTTGTTGTGTAATGAATCTAATAGGCCTTCGCAGAGAGAGTTCATGTTGGGCTTTCCCGTCCAGTACTCTGATTTTGTTGCTGATGTTGATTTCGATTGTGAATGCAACTGTTTGGAAAATCCTCTCTTTTCGAGCATTCTCATGATTGATGATCCTGCCTCCGTTTGGATTTCGGCATGTGGCGCCCCATGGTTGATGGCGATTCGAGGATCGTCACGAGAGAGCCGAGTGGACGCCCTCCCGCCTACACCGCGACCCATCTCCAGGAGCGATACGGTAGGAATATTTTTGTTTTCGTTGTCATGTGATAGGAGAGATACCACCGCTGCACAGCCACCTACCCCTCCACCGACGACACAGACGTTGACAGACGATGATAATGACCGAAGAGGTGTGCTGATCGCAGCCGCTGATGATGATGATGATGATAGAGCCATACCCAAAATTGTGAACAGTCTGCTATTTATCCTGGGTGCTCTCGCTATGATCATCGCTCTATTCGTCTTGTTGCTGGGTTTGGTTTTGTGCAAGTTGTCGTTGTATGTTCGTTAAGTGAGTTGAGGTTGAGTGTTGCGAGGTGTTGAGTGAGATTGTGAGTTGGTAGATATCGTAGTGGCGCTCAATTCTTTTGTCCTCATCTGTGGTGGTGATGATGGCCATCGCATCATTGCCATCGTACTTCTAGGTATGTATTGCGTGCGCGCTGGCAGCACGCGGCACGCGCGCAGCCCTAGCACACGGCCCAGCAGCATGGCTAAGGCTGGGCAGACTTACAAACTTGTAATTCAGGCGTTTTCGCCATTTTTATTACATAAATTACAATTCATTACAAAAAAAACCAGTTAGTAAACAAAGCTAGTAAACAAAGCAAGTGACTTATGTAGTTGTTAGTCATGACTAGATGTGTTTACATATAGAATCCTTATTATTTAGTTAGGAAAGCGGTTCACACGTTCCATCACACGTGTTTCAAGAGTTTCTTCCAACCCACCTTCACCCACAGTCTCAATAATAAACTTCACCTGACTGAAAACACGCTCAACGCTGGTACTAGAGACTGGTACGAGGGCGACGAGGCGTGCTGCGGTGAAAAAAAAGTTAAACTTTGAAGCCTTCGATCGCCACCATTCCCATACCCTACGAGCCTTCTCCACTCGATCATCCTGCCAGGTCTTCATACCATACTTCTCAGGATTCTTCTCTGCCTGCTTCAGTAGCTTTGCATCATAAGCTGCAGCACCTTCCAATTCGGACCAGTAACACTCAGGGGTAGTTTCAACCGTAGCACAGTACTTCGGAAGTTCCTTAATCAAATCCTCGATGATGCCACGCCCATGCCTAAACTCATCAAAACCAAAGAGATGTAGAGACTTGATTGCGTCAATCATAGCTTCTTTATCCATGCCAGCAGCACAGAAAGGATTGAACACACGTGCGGCCATGAATGCAGAAACAGAAGCATAGTAGTCTCCTTTCGGGTCGAGGAACAATCTCTTGAACTCCTTAATAATCGGCTCAGCAGATTCTGTCCCATGCGCCTTGAATTCTTCGAAGGTAGTGAGATTTTCCTCCTGGAAGCGATCCAATGCCTTTACTGCTTTGTCAAAGGCCAAAGATGATAGTTCCTCGGCCTTCTGCGCAGCATCAAGGGCGTCGACAAGCTCTGTGTTCGTTCCAGTGATGGGTGTGGAGGATTGGAGGGCAGGAGTGTTCCCCGACAATGCGGCATAGTCTCGGCGATTGCCACGATTGGTACGACGGGAAGAGGAGGCATTTGCCGTCGCAGTTGCCACCTGAGCGTTAGTCCAGGCATCAACGTTTGCCTGTGCCATCACCCTTCGTTGCCGTGCAATTGTTGTCGCTGACTCCGCGGAACTGATCTCTGCCATCATGGAATTCTAGTGAAAGAATAAATGCATTTAGATCATATTCACCACTGACGTAAGCAAGAAATAAAGGAACAATAACTTACCATGAACTTCTCCTCCATCATATCCGCTGCCTCCCTTGCCCTCTTGTCCAGCTCCACAAAAAGATTCTTCCGATCAAAACCCTCTACACCTAGTGCAAAATAATCTCGGAGATGATCAACCGACTCATGAATGGTCAACGCTCCGAAATACTTCATCTCGTTGAAGTAGCATTCAGACACCAATGGTGCACCGACATCAACCATTGCCGCCATTTCGGCCATGGCAATGCAAAGGTCCTGAACTGAATCAGTTGAATTCAGAAACTTCCTTGCTGTCTTCTCGCTCCACTTCTTCTTTGCACATACAATGGCCCATTCATTCCGAAGCCGAACCAACCCAATGCGGTTCATCTGCTCCAGAAGCTCATGCAGCTGACCCCAGCGTACACCAGAGATGGTCCTAGCAGACTCATTAAATGATTCACGATATTGAGATCTTGCTCTGCAAAGTTTGAACTTGACCATTGCTGCCGCATTCCGCGCAGCAACTTTGCCACATGTCATCTCTCCCTTCTTGCCACAGTTAGAAAGACCATGAGGAATGCAGAATGACAAGAATGGCGCAACATAATGATCTCTCGTGATGACATGCACTGCCTTCTTGTTTGTGGAAGCACGATCAACGGAGGTGGCATACCAATGGTTCAGCTTCAAGCCAAGCGACTTGAGCGTGTCGAAAATGTGTGCTGCAAGAGTTTCTCCGTCGAGTGAGTCAGTGAACATGGAAAGACGGATAACAAACTCATGAATCTTCTCTGTTGTTTTATGGACAACACGAATGACAACGCACTCTACCTCAGCAAAGAATGGTGAGCCATCAAGGCTGAGAGAATACTCGTCATAGCACTCCGACAAAAAAATAACCAGCTTGCCAAGGTGCATTGCACGAAGATCAGGCATTAGATCATTCAGTTGTTTCCTGTCAGGAACAGGACGACCTGAGATGAAAGTCAGAAGAGACTAAACAATGTACCAAATGATTAGTTAGTTAGTTAAATCAAAAAGAACATGGACACACACAAAAGATACTCACGCTATTGTCACTAATGGATTTCATGGACCAGTTTCCTCGGAGACCTACAAGGAGCCACAGCATGTTATCATCGATCTTCTCCTTGGTGTACGTGCGACCAATGAGACATTCATCTACAATTCTCTTTTGCACTTTGGGCCTGTTACCATCCAAGTCGAGAGTTATTACCAGTGCATCATCCCTCATCTGGCGGTGATTCTTTCCGACACCATGCTTGCCACGATTGTTCCAGTCAATAATCTTATTGCATACTGTACAATAAAGGAGACCACCACTCAAAATGAATGGTTCCTTCGTCATATCAACCATGGTTGTTACCATCTCCTTGCCCTTCTCCTTGGTGAAGACTTTGAACTGTTTCTGCTTCACAAAATTACGGAAGGCGCCAAGGCTGGGTGGCTTCGATGGCGCTTTGGGGCCCCTCCTGACGGTGCTTGATGAGGTGTAGACGTTACCCTTGCGCTTGCGAGACTTGACATGCTTGGAACGAGTGAGACGACGTTTCTTCTCCGCCACCACTGGTTCATCCATGGCTGCTAATTCGCCTTCACCATAGAAAATGGATTTTGTCAACAGTTCAACAAGATCCATGGCCTCGTCCTCTTCAATGTCAGACATGTCGTCGTCTGATCGATCATCGCCAGAGAATTCATCCACACTCACATCAGATTCATCAATAATGGGATCCCAAGATTCGTTATCACTATCCTTATCCTCACTTTAGCTCGAAGGAAAATCGGCAAGATTTACCACTACTTTCTTGGTGGTGGTGGTCGATACAGATGCAGCTTCTGCTGCTGGAGTAGGCGATGGCTTAGACATCCGCGACTTCGCCGCCGCCTCCTTCATCTCCACATCAAGAATGAAAGCATTATCTTCATCAGTTACACACTGAAGGTATTCAGTGGCAGCAGTCTTCAGAGCTTTCATCTCCTGGCATTCCTTGAACTCTCTCTTTGCAATCAGACCTGGAAGGGTGGTGTCGACATATCGGTCTGCCCAGTTACATAGCTTGTGAAGCTTAGCTTCCAAAAGATACTGGCGCAACCACATCTTGAAGGTCTTCTTTTTGCGATCTGGAAATGAACAAAATTAAAACGAGTTGAATGACGCATTCAATGGTGACAATACTCCAGGGTGACAATACTTAATGCAATGTTACGTACCGGCAACCACATAGTCTTCACGTGAACTAGCCTCATCCATTTCCTTCTTAGCTATCATGGACATTTCATGAGCGTGCTTAAGCCCAACAGTTTTGGCTTTGGGAGCATGCTCCATCACAAACTTAGTATCCCTCTCCCTCTCTTCCTTCAATGTGAAGAAGTAT
>JAZGVS010000880.1:0-11667 GCA_037356235.1 Bacterosira constricta
CGATCTTTCAGATGCGGGCCCGTGCCAAACTTGCTTTCACCCATTTTTACTAAATGAATTGACCGAGGCATTGGAGGGCGCCCCCCTATTACCGTTGATCGCATCACCAACCTGAACAGACATCAGCACCCCCCACCATGGCGGCCACTATTCTTCATAGTAGCCCCCCAGCATATTTGGGAATTGACAGCAACGAAATGGTATCCGCATGGGTCATCTTATGAGAACGGCTGACGACGATATCAAATAACATATATGAATATAATATAATAAAAGTATGATTAACTGGAGTGATCCATAATATTATAACATTATTTGAACAATAGTTAGCGTATTTCCATATCATTTGTCAAGCCCGCTTTTCCACGCATTAGCCCTGTCATCAGATCGCTCATCCAACGCTCCGGTCGATGCCATTAGCGAATCAGACACGGCTACTACATCTGCCGAAAGCGCCCCACCGGCGGCGATTTACTGTCTATGCAGGAAATAATTATATTCCAGCTCGGATAACTCGGGATTCTACTTTGCAAAGCACTGACTGGTCATGACGTTGCAGCATCAGCGAGGCATCAGCCTCAGGTGCGTTGGTCCGATTTCTACTGTGGGTCAGAATGATGTTGTACTGACTGCTAACAATTATGATAGATGCAAATTTATGGTCAATATGCAAATCTAAAGCATCAGAGTGTGGTGGCCTATCTCAGAAGAGTGAACAAAGTTGCCTCCTCCTTCTGGAGAAGAACAACTGTTTCACTGAAAAAGGACTGCACATATTTTCCTTTTTGTCCGAGTAAAGCTTGGTATTGTGGAGGCTCAATGCGGCAGCACTACTCTCTTTAAGGCAAGCATGGCACGAAAATTCCGCCATCTAAAGAAGAATTGAATAATACCAAAGCAGAGTGCAAAAGGAAAAAACAAGCGACAAAAGACGGAGGTCTGTACCCAGTTAGCTTTGAGAGTGCAGGGTTTTAGTGTCACTATGACATTGTGGTATTGTATTAGCATTGATTATGTAGTAAGAGATGAGTAGAACTATATTAGTATTCACATATTTCTTACTATTGTTGTGTTCCCTTCTTTCCTTCCCTCTTCTCCTCCTCCTCCTGTTTCTCTCCTTTTCTTTTGGGGGGCTGGCCCTGCGGGCAAGCGAACATCTGCCTCGAGACTCTGGATCGAATGGTACAATATGAGATGTTTGTACACAGATTATACATCCCATAAAATAAAGCGGGCAAACACGTTCGCTGAGGGGGGATCAGCCCGCTAGCAGGCATTATTACACAGCATTACGCAGATTACACAAAATTGATGAAAATCAGAATTGAGAATAAGAGATGAATAACATCACCAACAATAACCGCCACAACGACAGCGGTCGTAATAGTGATGGCCACGACAACTCCTCCTCCCCGTTGCCGCCATGCACTGCCGTCCGCATTCATATTTTAGATTGCATCCCGGTTATTGGATATGGACGACAATCGGAAGCAGCAGCTGCTGTAGAGCATGATGATGATGGGTTGACCACCGCAACTAGTGCTGATCATCCTGCCAACCACGGCGATGTCCGCCATGGACAGCATGAATTTAGCAGCAGCAGGCGAAAGAAGAAGGGTAAAAGAAGGTACAACAATGATGAACACGCCACCGTCTACTTTTCCCCGGGGAGTGACGTTATGTCAACATCAACAGGATCACCATCATTGGAAGACTACGTGGACGGAGCAACGTGTCGCCTCTTTCGCAGGGTTGGCCACAATGTTGGTATGGCATTGGATAGTAATGACGAAAACCACGATGAGGGGCTCGCAGATGAAGGACGATGCATCATGTTGTGGGCTCCAGTGATTTTGAGGAGATTACCTCCTGGCGCTCATGACATATCAGAACAAAACAATGAAAATGAAACGGCCAAACACCAAATACCCAAACTATACATTCCACCCTGCCTCGCCGCAACATTGGGTATACACTGCTTCCATACCCATCATTCATCGACACGTGCTTACTTGAAACCTCTCCTACCTCACCCACAAAAGAAGAAGCAGAATATGGTCAAGGCATCTCATGCAACATTGAGAGAGATTGGACTTCCTCCTCCCACACTTGATTTGAAATGGCCAACCACTAACAAAGAATTAGATGGAGATGATGGTTTGAAAGACGATGGCAAAGATGACACCAACAACCCAAATAATAATGGCACTTCCTCCATCGATGGACAAGAAGATCCAGCATTGGAATGCAGTGAGGAAGAGGAACAATTGCGCAAGTTCTTTCTCTATCCACCCAAACATTCTCCAGACGAAGATGATGAACAACAACATGTTCATCCAGACTTTTGTAAGAAGAAACCATCCAAACCGAGACAACGGCTGCTTACATTGGGATCTATATTTGCTTCTCCATCTTTTGATGATGATGGGGGTGTTATACAGAATGTACGATTTTATCAAGTGGTCGATATACAATCTGCACAGAAGAAAGATACACCTGACAAATCCACTAGTATTTGGAAGGGAAGGGCGTATATTGTCTCACCGTCTACTCATTTAATGCTCCTTCCATCCACCGGGAGTGAATCTACCAATAATATAAAGTTACATCCACAGTTGGAGAATGTCCCAATGATGAATGGATATACGTGGAGGGCACCTCGTCCTTCGTTGGCAGTTTCGTTTCTTCAATCCATTGCATATTGTATGAGGGCTGATTCGGCCAAGCAGCAAGTGGTACCGATGCCCATGGATTCAAAATGGAATAGCGACGTTCAACATCCATCTGCAAAGGATCTTGTGGATGCATTGTATTTGCAGGGTGCAATTCCGTCTACAATACATTCATCTACTGTCAGGCAACAGTGTCGTGTTTGTCATAATGATGTTTCCCAGCGGAAAGCAGGCGCATCTTCATCAACAGATAATGATAATGGTCCTCGTATCATTCACGTAATTGGAAAAGAAGAGAATCACATTCGAGCATGTGTGGATGAGGCTGCAGATATCAGTTGAGTTATTTGTTTATCTTCATTTGTTTATCTTCATGTGTTTGTAGCTGAGAAACTGCCCAGGAAGCTCATATTTTCATGTTCCATCCTATTCAACTCTCAATTATATTGATTGCTACAATAATGCACAGTGGGAATGCGTTCATTTCACGTGAATGGCCTAGCTGCATTCTGGGCCCACTATAACCTATTCAACACTTACTCAAATCCACAACGCCCATCTTCCGACAACAACTCACGCACAACACAATTTCTTACGGGAGCACTCCCTGACAAATTAAGAGGTCTTTCTGCAGCATTGGAAATTGCACATATATCATCTCCCTGTGTACTGCATATAATAGATATTGATAGAGAATTGTCACCGACAGAAGGTCATGCAGCAGATGTTGATGGGAGGAAGGAAGAAGAACGGAGGGTTTTGGAAGCGATTCGTGAGGGAAGTCGTTCTAGTAATGCTATGGATACCACCACCTCTGCTGCCGCTGCCAATGGCCGCATGGCCCAGGATACATTTCTATCACACTCGACAACTCCGCAAATTATCATTGTCGTCTCCACATCCAATTCTCTCCCTGCGGGTCCAATCTCATCGTCCCTCCTACAAAGTAGCATTGCCATATCAGCGCCAGATGTCAACTATTCACGTATACTTTGGGATAACAATGCTGATGGTACATTTGAAGCTCTGTCTTCTACTTTACTGGGATTGCCTGCAAGAGATATTCGATATTTGAGAGAGAAGTTTCATCCTCTATGGAAAGTGCAGATGCAAAATGCCAATATTGATGACACCTCAACTTCTGAGGATGCCAAGAGCTCGGAGCCCTCATCTGTCGATATTTTACAATCGTTACTTCCCCAACTTGAAATATCGCACTCGTTCACATCATCCTCTGGAAAGGGAGGCTCTAACAATCTTCCACTCTCCTCCTCATCACTACCGAATGTCCGTTGGGAAGACATTGGCGGGTTGGAATCAATACGGAAAGAAATCATGGATGCTGTCGAGTTGCCATTGAAATACCCCGACTTGTTTGAGGGAAGTCGAAGATCTGGCATTTTATTATTCGGGCCTCCAGGAACCGGGAAGACGCTTGTTGCAAAAGCAGTTGCTCGGGAATGTGGCCTACCATTTCTTTCAATCAAAGGGCCCGAGCTACTGGGTTCCTATGTTGGTGAGAGCGAGGCTAATATCCGCGCAGTCTTTGCTGCAGCGCGTTCGGCTGCAATGGACCCTCCAACTTCTCCTTTGAATCAAGAGATGGCGGGAGGTAGTGGCAGCAGTGGATACAGTGGAGCATCCGTGTTGTTTTTCGATGAGTTAGATTCCCTTGCACCCAGAAGAGGAGATACTGGTCACGGAGATGGTGTAATGGACCGTGTGGTAGCAACATTGCTTGGTGAATTAGATGGTGGCAGTGCTAATGATGAACAAGGAGGGTCTCCTTCCCCCCATGTCATTGTTGTTGGTGCCACCAACCGTCCCGATTTATTGGATCCTTCCCTCCTTCGTCCGGGGCGATTTGACCGACTGCTATATCTAGGCCCTGCAAAAACAAAGGAACACTGTCTAAAAATACTCTTAGCTCAGACACGAAAGTTCAGGTTTGAAAAAGGGTGTGATGCAGCGACAGTAATTGAACGAGCCATGGTCTCTTTTCCTCCTACGCTGAGTGGTGCCGATTTGTCTGCTGTGGCAAGCGGTGCATTGATGCGGGGACTAAAACGTGTATGTGAACAGATAGAAGAAGCGGCATGTTCCATCAATGTAGAAAAGGGCGTGGACGCCAAATCCGAAACCGCTGTTGATATTGATGATGTGATGGAGTCTTGGAGTAATGATCAATTGCAACCCATGATGTCAGCAGAGGATTTTGTCGATGCAGCCAAGGAAATTGTCCCTAGTATTGGCAAACAGGATTTGTTGAATTTTGAAAAGCTGCAACAGCAATTTTCATCAGGTCAATACTGAACATCAGGAAGCCAGAATAAAATAATGCTTATGAAAATAAAACGACTTGTTTTTCGTTTGATTTTATCATTGAGACCAACAAATGATCGCGACAACAACTACCTAGAAAGAGAGGGTTTGCATATTTCTCTGTCCATCGTCCGTACTATCTGAAAATTTCAGTTGTCTTGTTCATGTCTGTCCGCGTGGTACATAATGTGTAGTACTTGCGAACCTACCTGGCTTGAAGCATAATCCCTCCTGGTTCATGTGGGTGGAGAATTTTCATTAATTTGCTGAACGAAAAATAAGGTACTATAGTAATGAAAATCAACGTCACATCTGGTATTCAATACATGGGAAAATAATGAAAATAAACGAATAATCCGGTATCAAATCACTCAGTAATAATGAAAATTATGACCATACCCTATTTTGGATGAGTCGAGTCAAAATCCCATCTCCTTATTCGTTCCGCTTCCGCATACAAAATGAACAAAATAACACCTCCGCAATGTAATGGCATGAAGCCGCTCCGCCGTACCGGCATGGAGCATAATGTACACACGTTCGCCCGCCGTGTATGTGCTATCATCTACCTTCTCTTGCATCCACCGTGCTCAGATGCCGCCAATAGGGGGGTGGATGTACTAGCAAAATTTACTAGATAAACGTCGGGTACGCATTTTCGCCCGTCAGGGCTTTTTCAAATGCACCCTAGTACATGACCGCTATTTTCGCCCGCCAGGACAGAAAGTGCCTCCGTACCCAAGTGCATTTTCAACGGCCAAGCAGTGTAGGCTAGCATAGGAATTAGTACAATGCTCATTCGATCAAATGTTACTCTGTACTTGGGATTCTTTAGTGCTTGACCCAGGTACGTGAACCGACTGCCAGGACCTCAACACAAAGTGTACCCAAGTACAATAGTTTTGGTCCGTCAAAGTAACAACTAGCATCAGTTAGTGACCGACCGCCAGAAGAATTCCTGAAAACGTACATGAGTACCTATGCTCCGGTCAAGGGCACATCCACCCCCCTCTAAGTACCTGCACAAAAGCTGCATTTATTTGCATTCATGACGGCGAAGGTGTGCATTTTATATTCATAATGTTGACAACCATCACCAGAACCGACTAAATCATCTTTGTCAATCTTGACCACTAAGGAGATGGCGTGTGAAAAAAGTTGGTGCAGAATGCAGTGGATGAGTTCTTGAAGAAGTATCAGATGAGCAGAAAGCTATATGGCAAGCGAATGGAGAAGCTTAAATCATAGGTATTTGAGAATGAGGATCATGATATTATGAGTGTTCAACGGTCACAGGGTGTGTAATATTCAGATCTTTTGTGTAAAAAATCAATGACATTTCATTTCACAGCGATATTGATGGTCGAAGAATGGAAATGATGGTTACCAAAAAATCCATTCATCAATTAATGATTCAAAAAAGTAAGAAGAAAAGGTATGACTCATTTAATAATGACTGAAAATATTTCGATCTCTCATCTCGTGAAACCAATAATTTTTCCAAGTTGTCTTGTGGTTGATGTGACCTTAGCATCAGACCCCCACTTTGTATAGCATTTTCGAGCTTCTTTCAATAGATTTAATGCATCATCATTGTCGCCGTGTTTGAGACAATGCCAAGCTGCGAGCTCACATGCAAGTCCCTGTTCGTGGACAAACTTTGCAGACCTTGCTGCTGATATTGCAGCGTAATAGGATATTTTTGCCTCGTCCTTTTTACCAAGTGCTGAGGAGAATTCTGCTTCTAACAAATGCATCTTATTTGCATAGTTCCATGAACTAATCGCACACTTTTCTTTCATGACCCTAATGGCTTCAGGATTAAATAGGACCAGACAAAAAGTTGTTTTGGAATCAATCCCTATATTGAGGGGTACTGATAACATCTATATATTGCATGCAACTTACCTTGTTTTGCAAGGTTATTGTGCTTGGTGTTGGATGTGATTTTTCTTCTTGAATGGAAGCAAGAGATTCCTCCATAAAATAAGATCATATCGCTTGGATATTAATAGAAGGCAATGGAGCCATGGCGAAAATGAGTGAGTATTAATTGATCGCCAAGAGCAATTCAATCAATGAAATTTCGCCACTAACCTTTTCAGTTTGCCGATATCTAAAGTAATGAAATGAGGCAATGATAAGAAGAAGTCGGTACTTGTAGTTAATGGCAATTCAAACAAGAGAATTTCACCACTCACCGGAATGAGGAGATGATTTTTCTGCGTAGAAGATGCACTATCGCAATGGAGCAATGACGAGGAGGAGTCAGTAATTAATTGATAGTCAAGAGAAATTTATACAATGTAATTTCACCACTTACCCGTTCATAATGCCCCAACCAGAAATGCTGTAGCACACCATGAAAGATGACAGCCTCGGAGAATTCCTCCACTCTTGGCTGATCAGCATCAGCCCTTACCACGTTAGACAATCCTCCTCCAATAAGTATGGAAATGCTGTCCTGCAAAGCAGTCATGTACATCATTGATAGCTGAGAATGTGAAGCGATCAGTCGTATATAGTGGTCACATTCCTTCTTCAGAGATGGAAGATGCATACCGCTAACTAGAGACTTTTGGGTGTATTGAGCTACACAAATAGCTGCTGTTTGTATATCCCCAGTTGAAAGTCCTATCTCAAACGCTCGCTTAAGCATGGCAGCACATGATTGAAACGGCTCGATATGCACAGCAATGAAGCCGTAGTAGCATAGGTAAACTCTGATTTTTTTTTGAAATACGGCACGGAACAATAAGAATAATGAGACGTGCAGGAAGTAATTAAAAATGGGAATGATAGTTGAGCATCGCAGTACCTTGGCAATAAGGCTGGTTCATCAAATTTCTCCACCAATTTCAAGGCCATTTTCCCGCATTTGTACCCCCCTTCGGCATCTTTCATGAACTGTCCTCCAAGAATCATTGAATATTGCATGATACCTTGAAATCGAGTTGTGAAGTATAGCAAGAATAAATTTCAATTGTATTGCAAGAGGGAATGACATCATAATTATCACCGCCGACTTACCAAGAGGAGTATATTTACAAACGCCAAATTCAAGACTTAGCTCAACCAGTCTACAAGCATGCCATTTCAACATGGGAGTATGCACAAAGAAAGCTGCAAAGCATGCCTGGCTGTAAAATTGCATGATCGAGTGATACAACGTGTTGTTCATTTTCTTCATACCCATCAGATCACTCTCCTCCATTTGGCTCAATTTTGCTTGGATCTTCAGAATTTTCTTCACAAAATTTTCTGGCTCAAGAGATGACGGGATAGTTTCTCCGAGTTGCTTGAGGACATCTAAGCAGGTATCATATGCTACCTGCCCTTCTTGACAATCATACAACTGATGAATGATATAACCAACGAGGAGGAAAGTTAGTAACGCCATTTGGCAACAAAAGCTCAAAATAATAGAAATTCAATTACCAATGTTATCTTGAGATTGTACGCGTCCAGCTTGTCATCTAGCAATTTGCCATTGCTTAGAATCTCATTAAGTGCACTTTTCAAGAGAAAAGAAGAAATACAATCACAATGTATGCAACAATCAGTTGAAATGAAAATGCATTGGGCAGGATCTCAACCCTGAAAATAATCTTCAACTGACCTTTTAGCCTCCTCAATGTGCCCATTGGTATACGCAGCATTCGATAACACCATAAATATTTTCCTGCTGAGATCGTAATTATTTATCCAGTGAAAAGAAGGGAGAAGTTTTTTTGCAGTACTGGAATAAAGGTATGCAGCTGCAAAGTTCATGCTTGCCATCGCCTTCGATGCCGCTTTTTGGTTGAGCTCTGCAATGCTGATGCGCTGTTGAGCATCCTTCAGGATGCCATGATTGATCTGATCAACGATGAGGAATATCATGTCGTCAATATTTTGCCCTTGCGTCTCATTATAGAGGAGCATGCCAATATTGTAGTGAAATCGACTCTTTTCTTCATCCAGGATGAGGCTGTAGGCTGCTTCCCGAACCTTGTCGTGAGTAAATCTGTAGGTTGAGCCCACACCGTCTTCATTCATGAAGCCATCCTCAACGGCCTTCTCCAATTTGCTTTGCAAGCTAAAGAATGCAGGAGAAGCTGACATGAGAGTTTCGACAATCATTGAACTGACTTGAGTACCAAAACAAGATGCAACTTTAAGGGCCATCTGAGTGTTTTCTGGTAGACTATTAATCTTTGCTGAGAAAAGTTCACATACGTTGTCCGCAATATCATCAGCACTGATCTTGTCAGTGTCCCAAACCCAACGTCGCTCCCGAAAGCTGTATTGCAGCAAGTCACGGTCAGCCAATGACCGAATACATTCCAACACAAACAGAGGATTACCTCGGGTTTTTCGCAGGACAAGTTGAGAGAGGGACTTGCAGATGCGTGGGACAATGCCCATAGCGTCTGAGATCATTTGGTTTACATCCTTAATTTCCATCCCATCCAAATGAACCCTGTTTAATTGCATGTGGCATGACTCTAAGTCAGCCATAAACTTGAATATTGTTTGACCTTCAACTTCGTTGCTTCTGTAACTACAGACGAAAAAGATGGTGCTAGCACCCTTGATATCAGACAGGATGTAACTTAGCATGTCGAGAGACGCAGAATCAGCCCAGTGAACATCATCAAGGAACAACTGGAAAAACAAATGACAGGGAAATTCATCGATTTAAGAGCCGTCCGTGTAGAGAGTGAGCTAGGGAGACTAAAATCTACAACATATACATGTTCTTACCATGACGGGTTGTGATTTGCTCGAGACTGCTCGTATGAATAGTTGAAGGATGAAGGAGACTTTGCTCAGGTTGATTTCTGTGGTTTGAGATTGCTCAAAAGATACTCCATTCAAATCAGGAGATAACAGAGCTATATTTGGAAGTACTCGTGCAAGTGTCGAAAGATGAGTTCCAAACATGGTCATCAGCTCTCCCACGATTACATTCAATTCCTGGGGCGAGTTCTTCTCACTAATCAACGGACACAGATCATTGAAGGCGGCAATAACCACCGACATGGGCCTTTCCTGCGAAATCTGGTCAAACTTCTTCTGAATGATGTAGCCTCCGGCAACGTCGACATGTGCAAACACACTTTGAACGAGCGTCGACTTGCCCGACCTGTCAGACAGAGTTTCGTGCAATTTTGGGTCAGATAAGGTATTTTACGAACATCAATATTCAGACACTATGGCAAGAAGGTATTGTACCACGATTGTACCTACCCAGAGAAACCATCGATGAAAAGCGCCTCGCTCTCTCCCGTTAAGGATACACGGCAAAACACATCGGCGATGCGAGATCGTTCTGCCTCTCGACCGTATATTTGATTCTGCTTGATATCTAGCGTATGCACCCCTCCTCCTCCTCCCCCTCCAATCCGATCGAAAAGAAATCGTTCCGGGTCTTGAAGCATCAAGTGCAGATCATCACTTGCCGCCTTCAACGACGGCATGGCGTCATCCGGACTGAACTCATCCCAGCCGCATTCCAGTAGATTCTTGACAAGTAATGATAGGGACGCAGGAAAACCCAACTCTTTCAATGATACAAACTTGGATGATGGATGGCCTTCGGATGAAACTTGTTCGGCACGAGAAAATGCCATACGATTGATAGAGCTATCCATCTTAGTCTTGGCATTATGATTGGTCTTTTCATGGATAGATAGTAAATCTGAGATGGTCTTCTTACGCGGCGGCAGTTTCGACTCGTTAAACAAATGTTCACTCTCATCCTTCAGCGAATGCTCACTCTCATTATCCAGTAGCCCCTGACTCTCGTAAGGCTCTGATGAGAATGGAGGAATTCCAGAATAGAGTTCATACAGTAGCACACCAAATGTATGGCATAAAATATTCTCATCACTCTGATCCACAATGATATGATTGTCATAATCCACAGGATTAACATCATCATTAGATGATTGAATTTCCACTTCGAGAAACTGCCCCATTTTCATTTCGTTTTGCTCATCGGCACTAGTATTACCAATCTCATCCTCATTGAGAAAAGCATCGCTCAAAAAGAAGGGAGAAATGACTCGTAAAGAAGTTGTTTCAGAGATCATGCAGACTCCCTCAATGGCCACGTCTGCAGAATTGGAATCAACTTGGATGATAAAATTATCTAAATTGCACTTGGTGGGATTAAATGTGTCGTTATTGTCATCTCTGCTGCTGCTGCTGGCCGCGGTTGTTGGAATTGCTGCTGCCACTCGACTATGATACAGCAGAAGCTCCGCGATTGCATAAGCAATGGTCGTTTTCTTAAGAATTGTCTGCTTGTACTTTTGCAACATCGAAGATGGCTCCTCGCGATGGACGAAGTGACGTAGCGGCACCATCACCAGCTGATCTCCCTGCGGCTGTGATGGTATTATTGGTGGTGGTACGTCAAAATTGAAGGCCACTTCCCCAGCGAAGAAATCCTCTGCTGCGAAAGTTTCATTTTCGTGGGGGTTATTCTCCAAACAAGCCAGGCTGTCGAGGCTTCTGGGAGAGCCCATGCTAGATTCGTACTGCGCTCTGCTTCGCTTCGCTTCTTCAGTTTCGGTTATTAGGCCCGTTGTTGTTGTATGGTTTGCAAATGCAACAACGCTCAACAACCTGCTCAACAACGCTAAACTTATGGATGGTGTATGTATGGGTAATCAGAGGTATCGTA
>JAZGVS010000881.1:0-11651 GCA_037356235.1 Bacterosira constricta
CTCAGGAATTACTGAGGAATTACTGAGTAAATAGCAGTTTACTATCCGCTGGTATCAGATTAAATAGTGATTTAGGAGAGAAATTCCTGAAAATGACAGTATTTACTGTAAAAATCGGAATCTACTGTTACATTGATCAGGAACAAAGATCAGTAATATGCAACTAGCTGATGTCAGACATGCCGTTCTGGTGCCTGCCCAAGGAGCTCAGGGAAGGAAAGTCAAATTTTGGGGGGGGTCGCATCCTACCCCTACACGCTCATGCCTAGTTCCAAGTGAAGTTGGGTTCATTTTGGACATGAGCGATCATGTGCTTCACCATGGCCTTGGGCCAAGCCGCAGGGCTGTTGTGATTCTTCTGAAAGCCTGGCTAGTGACAGCCCTTGGAGTGATTGTGGAGTTTGGCATTGGTAGGGCAAAAGGCAAAGGGCAATTTCACCAGCTGCCTACTCTGAGGGGAGGTTGATGACCGCACTAGTCTTCGCATTGAGAGCGCCGACATTCTTCTTGGTGGTGGTGGCAGGTGTCCCCTTTTGCAGTTGCTTCTGCGTGTAATGGTCACTTGATGCATCGTTGTAAGGGCCGGTGAGCGGGCGCGCTTCTTGGCAGCTGCTGCAGCCAGTATTATTTGCCATTTCTCACTAAAGATCGAATTGTTGAACATGGCATTGCTTACAAGCATCTCAGCTTTGGCTTCAGCGATGACTTCGATCAAGCTCACAAGACTCTTTTCAAGGGTGATGGCAGCTATGCGGAAATGAGCTTGGTTGATGCTAGCGGCGTTAGCATTGCTATTGCGAGGATTGACAGTGCTGATTGAGCCTTCATCATTAATCACCTACTTGGCTACTATTGCTTGAGTACGATTGAAGAGTCTGAAGGCGTAGTTTTGTAAGTTTGCATTGCATTTGTTCTTGTGTGCAAAGTTGATAAACTCCTTGGATGTGATGAGGATTGTAATCTTCTGTGCAGTGATGTGGAGAGGAAGGGGGCTTTGGATGCGTTGAGCATAGTGGGGTCAAAGTCCATGAGCGTCAGGGCAAGCACTGTAGTGCTTACACACGCCCCCACTACTACATAGTCACTGTCGATGGTGGAGGTGACAATACTCTTTGTCTGGACCCTGTTCATCTTGCAAGTTGTCTCATCAAGCAGGGTTTGGATCTAACGCTGCGAGGTTGCAGTAGCTACGCTTGTCACCAGCTTGACAGTGTCATGTCCGTGAGGCAGGAAGTGCGCTGAACTGAAGCTTGCATGTTCCCCCATTGCGGTGAAGGCCAGGTTGGTGATAGGTGTTGTGGATATGATAGCCCGTAGGAGCAATATAGGGATAGTCTTGTGAAAGATGATAACAGCATGCATGATATGTGTGTTAGTTGCAAAAGTGTAATGCAGTGTATGTAAATAATACTTACGGTGTAACTTGATAAGATTTTGGCCAGTCAGCGCTGCGGTTGATGGCGTCTATGGTATTGGTGAGATCGTTACTCCTTGCTGATGGGTGATTGCAAAAGGCTTCAGCCTGTGATGTTTTCCCCAGGGTCGTGATTTCTTTGATGCTGTCTTTGAGGTCGAACCGGGGTGATTCCGTGTTCGTCAGAGTAGCTGGCACAAATCCGACACAATGTTGATTCATGGTGGTCAGTGTTGTTGGCTGGGGTGGCTAAAGCATTGGTTCCCATGCACATGACTGAGTCCATATCAGCATCGATGTTGGATGGTGGTTGTGCCATTATAGGTGATGGGGTTGGCATGTTGAGTTTGATACATTTTCTGCAGGTTGAGCCCGGAGCTCGGCAATTGTTGTTTGGATGGCATCCACGTCATCATCCTCGCATGGGGGGGATGTGAAAGTAAATGCCAGAGTAGGAGTCAGTGCAATGACAGCGGAATGTGTAGGGTAATACTGATCAAACTTTATTTATAGTCCTCTACCAATGTTTACAGTTTTTTTATCAATTTCAATCACACCTTCTATAAGCTGCTCTGCATTTTTGAGGCTTCTGGTAAAAAATTCTCCGTGACTCCAAAGCCAAATGCAGAACCCCTTCATCCCGACCTTCATTTTGATACAATAAAGGTCGTGATGAATCCGTTTGGTGGGGGGCCCACTTGCTTAGAGCAATCCTTACCAAAAGGCCGCATAAAGCATGCAAATATTGGTGGCACTTTTGCTGTTTTAACTGCTCTTTTAGGGTGTTGCCCAAGCCCTTGAGCTGAGGGTGAATGCTTTGATGGTGTTCTCTTTTGCAATGGCATTTGGGGGGAATGAAGGTCGTTGGGGTGGAAGGGCAGTGACCATTGCGGTGGAACTTAAAGTGAGAGCTGTAGGAAAGTAATATGTGAGGGAGTGATTGATATAATTGAATTTATAACAATACAAACAATTGGAAGCTGGAGCTTGCTGTTCCGTCCCTTTTGTCAATTGTGGCTGATCAATGTGGTGAGACATTATTACCCGAGGTTTGCAAGTGCTGACATGCAAACCAGACAAAACTTTTCATGTGTCAAGGCACAGATTTCTCTGGCGGCTTTGACATCTAAAAGATTATGTTCTCCGACGAGAATGAAGTCGGCTGCCATTTGTTACCCAAGCCTTGAGGGGAATAGCAGTGTTTGCCTCGGTCATTGTATCCCCAAAAGGAATGGCGCTAGTCCTCAAAGACAAAGAGCGGAGTGAGGGTTGGTTTACATGTGGGCATGCCACAAGCCACAGCCACAATCAAATCAGTACTGGTGAACAGTCAGCAATTTTACGCGCTCTCATGATAAATATCCGATCCCTCACATCAATCTGACGACACCCAGAGTCTTATTTTCACTTAAACATTGTTGAGGCTTAAAAAGCTTGAATCGGTTGTTGCTCCGGAGGAGGCAATCAATTCGAACGACGGCAGAGGTTGCAGCAAGTTGTGCTGCGGCGCTTGCTTCATCGCTCAGTGATGGGTTTCTCAAGAATGAGCAAATTAATAGTGTTACAATAATCCAAAGCATGTTCTTTGGTGTGCATACTAATTTCTCGCAAAACCCAGCCTGGTCCAATGACCTGCCAAAATTAGATTTGTGTTCTCCTCGTACACATTTGGAATACCAAGCGTCAACAGACGTCAGTCCATGCCAGTACCTAAAAATCTAGACATGATAATTACACATGATCTATATTTCCGCATGTATATTATATTTATATAGCCCCAATTCTACATTAAATATTAGCATGTAATCATGTATTGATGCTCCATGCAAATACAAATGCATCATATTGCCTACCAAAAAAAGACAGGAATTGCGGAATGATACACTTGAATATAACCAAAACAGCACAATGGTCTTCTCCCCAATATTGGAAACTAAAAAAGGGAAAAGGAAACTGTCATGGTGGTATTCCATTACGATGCAACCAAATAAAAATGCAAGATAAAGCGAGCACAAAAAGTGTATTTTTCACGGAGCAAAATAGTTTGCATTCGGTGGGACTCGAACCCACGAGTACGAATACACTCGAACTTGAGTCGAGCCCCTTAGACCGCTCGGGCACGAATGCTTGTACTACCGAACAATTTACTTACTACTATAAACCCATCATACGCATACCATGCATGATCCATCGATCACACAATACCTACCTACCTACGATACCTGCTTCTACCTACACAACAATAAACAGCGAACAGAGGACAGAGACGAACAGCCAAAAACAGCAACCCTCAATCATGATCTATCTAAAACACAAAGAAGACAGTTACGATAGTTATTTAGAAGTGATCCAGACATCGAAGTGATGTCAGAGTGATGTTGCTTAGAATTATGCCCAATAGCAGATGAGAAAAGTGTTTCAATTACATATATTAACGACTGAAGTCATGCATTTCTCTCAAACACCAAAAGCAATTGATTGTGTTATGGATATGCCAGTGCATGCAATGGTATTTCCATCAACTGGAATCATTGAAGCCAATAAATAATGCGTTGTGATATGGACAAATAATGTGCGTATAATCAATCCAGCTATGAAGGGAAAAGAATGAGGAAGACGTGTCCATATAGATCTCTGATGGCTAGAAATCACCTGATCGTGATTATTATTTGTTGTATCCTTGTTGAAAGAATCTTTCGCCCTGCCCATTTGCTCCTCCAACTACAGAAACCCCCATATATTGCAATGATAGCACGAACAATGTGCCCAGCATACACACTGTGGAAGAATTTTCCCAAATGAGGGCAAACATGGTGGCAACGTGGAAGAAAACAGGGATTGTCAAAGCAAGATGTAGCCGCGAATAATAGAAAACTTGGGATGATACATTCGTATTCTTCAAAGTTGGTGAACGATCATTTGTGTGTGACGTTGTTGCTCGCTTTACCAAGAATGAAGTTGAAATGAAGATTGTTGTCATGACCAAAAGTAATTCTCCCATGATTGATTGTGCAAGTGAAATAATAAGCTCTGGCGCGATGTCACGATCTTCTCTATCAGCACCTTTGGCCACATACCAGAGATAGGTGCGAAGTAATGATGCCATGGTAGAATATCGAATCAATCTTGTAAATGAAATACTTCCACATGATTGGCGGCCACCACCTGTTGCATCTTTATCAGTTGAGGCATTTTTGCTATTATCATTTCCTTTTTCCTCCCTGCCCATATCATCCTTCCCTACCATCGGACTACTACTTCCACATATCGGAGTAAAATCACAAAAAGGTTGTCGATTATACAACACATGGCGGAATGCCTCGGGGCGATGCAGCACACAGTCCATTATCACGAGCAACCATTCTCGTTCAATGTAGGGGTCGACGTCCCGCCCGCAACTTTTGCATGTGGTCAATTGTATGGAACCGGGTGTTGAGTAGACTTTGTAGAGTGTGGCGGTAGGTTTTGTGCAATGGGTGCATATGTGATGAGCCATTGTGAATGTGTTTTGACTGAAGATGTCTAGTTGTTGTTGCGCAGCATTACTTTTTGTTGATGCAACTTTCTTTTCTATTCGATATCAAAGGGCAAGCGATTCTCTATCGTGCGCAGCAGCCTATCCTTTTCGTGAATTGTTAAGGAGTTGAGTGTGGCAGGACGTGTCAGGATGCATGGGTGAGAGATCCGGAAGAAGCGCTATCCGCGGGGCGACGACCGCTGGATATTGATGGTCATGGTCAATGTCATGGTTTTTTCGTGTGCAGACAGAAACAGAAACAGAAGATGAAAGAAGAAAAAATCCGAAAAAATATCTAATGATGGGTTGGTTGTTGCTTACGATACGCTTATTTGGGCACGCCAATGTCACAATCAAATATACATAGGAATTAGTAGCTTACGTCATTGGTGAATAATTATTGATGGGCGCCCAAACAAACAACAGCATCCATCAACTTCAACGCAACGCATGGAACATGGAAATGAAGACAAAGCAAGCTCTGGCGGCTGGCGGCGCCTCCCATCATCGGCCCATCAAGAAAGGAACGCATCTATCACCATTCACCATGCCGCAGGCGACGCATATGATTGTTACAACATTTTCAAGCATTAATACTTTGTAACATCTTCCAACAACTGCAACTGCTACACACACATCAAGAATAATCAGCCATCTACTTTCGCCTTCATTATTTGTCGCCCAGTGTATGGAATCTGGAATCCCTCGCCTCCATCAACTTTGTTCATTTTGTACAAACGATATTATTATGAGCACACACCGTATCAGATCTGGGCCGATGGTGGCCAATCTGCCTTCCATTTTTCCACCCCTCTACGCTGCAGCAGCTCTGTCAATAATGTACATTTCCTCGACTGCAGCATTGTCTCAAAACCAAAATCCAACCAGCCGCTACTTAAAAGAAATGGGAAGGCTACTACGCGATCAACAGCAACTTCACGTCGTTGCATCAGCACCAGCAAAGACTCCACTGGAGACGACCGAATCAGATTTTACATTCGAAGAAGATGAATATGACCCAAACTTGGACATTGACTTGCAACAGCAACACTATCAACCATCATCGTCGTTCCATAATATGTTGGATGAACCTGCATTCAACATGTTTGATGAGCCTACTCATCCAGCAACGGATTATGAGCAGCAACAGCAACAACGATTTGAAACCCCTCATCCACCCAAGGATCCATATTCTCGACATCAAACTGATTTTTTTGAAGGGCATTACCAAACACCACCACCACCAGCAACACCGGAACAGCCATACTATCAACCGCGTCAAGCACCAAACGAGTTGCCAAATCATCAACCACGAAGAGATACAGAATTATTCGAAGCCCTCAATGGGCATATTGAAGCACTTGATCAACAAATTCAAACATCCAATTCGTTACGAAGTGTTGTTGATGACAAGTTTCCACAGCCAGAGTTGGAATGGGAATATGATGTGCAAGATGGATACTTCCAAGTGGATGAAGGTTATTCATCACAATCTGAATTATTTGAGGTAGATGAAGCTAATAGTGATGATTCTTTCTATGTGTCAGCATCGCAATCAGAAGAGCACTCTTTTGAAGCAACTGAGCAATTCCAAAGCTATGAGCAAATACCGAGCATAGCCTCAACACAACCACAAGAACACTCAGAACCAGAATATCATTATCCCATGGCACAAGAAATGGAACAATTGGCAGCCGAAAAGAAGGCAGCAGAGGAGGGAGCCAAACTTGCAGAGCAGCAACTTCAAGAGAATAATCGACGTCTCGAACGTGAACGGTTAGAACAACAGCGTTTGGAAGCAGCACGAGCAGAGGCAGCTCGCGTCGAACAACAATGGCAAGAAAAAAAAGATATTGAAAACGAATTGGCACGTCAAAAGGCCGAACAATACAAACGAATGATTGAAGCCAAGAATAATAAACCACCTGCATTTATTGCAAAGAGCAAAATTGGACCTCGTTTACCTGAAACGAATGATCCACTCGAGTTGCTCGGGCTGGATTACCGACATCCTCCCGAGAATGCAAACGATATTCGACGCGCGTTCCTGAAAATGGCAAAGAAATACCATCCCGATGCCGTGGCTGCAGATGCCACGCCAGAAGAACGCGAGAAGGCCTCCCTCAACTTTGCCAGAATCAACAGTGCCTATCAACTGTTGAAGGACAAACAAGAACAAGTGGGTGAGGAGTACTTTGCAACCATGTTGGGTGGACCAATGTATGAGCCTCGCAATAGCCATACTCGTCAATCGTTCTCTAGGGGGTATGGTGCTGATGATCATGGATCAATTTTTGGGGGTAACAGTTACTCGGCTAATTATGGGCCAAGGCATGGGGAACAACCGAATCATCGGAATAATCCTTATGGGGCAAAAAGGAATCCTAATCCATTTCGTAGAAATCGGCAAGAAGTCAGTGATAACTGCCATGTATCGAGTGAAGAATTTCCTCCTTTTTTCAATAATTGATGTCATGTGGCATGTTCAGAGCAGAAAACTTGAGGTATTGTGGTGAGCTCACAATAATAATAAACAAAGAGACAGCTAGATTCGCTATCATGTTGTTATCAGGCATTTTGGCATCTTAACACTGCTCATTAGCGTCATTTTAAGCCTGGAATACTGATAGAGTATATGCGCCTTCTTAGTTTTCTTTATATCATTTATGGCGTGAAGATCTAAGCAAAAATGCAGTAACGGTGACTTCCATTGCTTCAACACCACCATCTTGCCCAACAATATCCTCTTCAATGACAAGGCAGCGCGTGGCTAGGAAGAGCTAGGTAGGAAAAAAGATGAGACCCACCGGATCAAAACCCCTATTTCCTTAGCCAATGCGAGTGGAGATGTCTTTTCTTTCTTCTAATCTAGCCTCTTCCAAGAACTTCACCACCTCAAATATTGAGGGGCGGGCCTCGGCATAAGTTGTCCAGCAGGATTCAATGGCGAGAACAAGACTGCGGGTACGGGGATTTGTCGATTCCCTGTAGAAATCAGGGATCTCAAATATATAGCCTTCTATTATTCGATCCATTTTTTCAGAATAGTCATATAAATCCCACACAAGCTTGCCTGTGAGTAAAGCATAGAAGACATTTCCAAGGCTATACACATCCAATTTCTCCGTTAAGGGAGCGTTCAAGTTCTCTTCAGGTGCCCGGTACTAAAGGAGAGTGGAAGAGGGATCAGTCAGTATGACGAGAAACAAATATGCTAAATGCAACAACTTCTACCACCACACACAACTTACAGTTCCGTCTTCTTGCTTGCCGTTTCTCCACTTGCAATATTCTTCCTTTTCTTCGTTGTATAATATAGGTTCTGCACGGTTGTAATCAACAAGCTTGATAAACCCATCTCGCCCTCTGAAGAATTGCCCAGCCTGAATATCCACATGGGCTATTGGTCCATCTACAAAACCATGCATTTCTGCAATGCATTTTGCCATTTCCAATGCCATTTCCAGCTTTTCCTCTGGAGATATATGGTCATTTATGGGTGCTTCCAATTCTTTTTCGTGCTTAGCTCCCCTTCGTAGAATTTTTTTGGGAGTACCTCCTCCTGTTGGCAAGATGTACTCTTCAATATCAACAGGAGCGTATTCAATCATTGAAGACATGGCACAATGTGAATATATGTTAGCTGCCCGCGGAGAGGATGTTAGAAGCTCCAGTAACATGGCATCCATTCGCATGTATTCTTTGTATTCCATAAAGGTGTACTTTTCTTCAGGGTCCCAGCCCAATCCAAGTTGTTCAATGAAATCATCTTCATGCACAGCAGTTCCAGTTTCTGACTCATACATATGCCTCATAGTTTTGAAAACTACTTCATCCCGTTGAGTAGCCAGTTTTTCTTTTCCAGCATCAGGCACAAACAATGGTTGAAACATGAATGCATCACGGTAATAACCATGCCCAATATACTTGTTGAGGTGAAATCTTTCAGATGATAAATGTTTCCTCTTTTTCCAACGCCGAGAGTAAATTTCTTCGCCAATCAACCATTGATATCCACTCACTTCCGCATGCATTTCATTGCAATTTGGATAATACTCTCTGAGAAAGGTTGGGACACTACAAACATTTGGTCCACTTGAGTCGCCACTTTCCTCCTCCTCCTCCTCTTCTTCTTCTGCCTTTGCCATTCCAGTCCCATAGGTACCTCGAACATGGTCGTCGTCCATCGCATAGTAAGCATCAAAACCGTCATCGTCCGTAATGAAGTGCCGACGCTTTTTATCATCATTCCTATACACAAACGCTGGTTTGGCGTCGTCGAGGTAATCATTTGGACCAGGATGATTCAATTGAAATTCGGCGGGCAATGCATCCTCAGTCCATTCGCGGTATTCATCAATGTGATACAAAACGTCATCAACAACAGCATATCCATGACCATTTACTTGTTCTTCAATTTCTTCATAATGTTCACGTGGAAACAATATTCCTTTAAACCTGATATTTTTCTTTTCCTTCCTGTCAACATTATCGTCATCGTCTAGGTAGGAATCATAGCGGAAAGAAAAGTCGTCATCTTCGCGGCGATAAAGTAAAGGGGAATGAAATGGCATTTTGTGTTCCGTCCATCTTTTAACCCATTTGGGTGGCGACCATTCGTCACTCAATGATTCAACTTCTGCACCTGGCGAGCCGTGCTTCACTATTTTAGAATCTGAAAGATCGCGTCGCATAGACCTAATAGACGACGAAGATAATGATGGCGTTCGCCGAGAGTACAGCATAGAGGCTAGCTTGGCAGACACACCTATGAATAGCACGGCGTCTACTACACGCAACTTGCCAATTTTACCGCACATTTGTTTAATTCTTGAGACACTCCTTCCTTTTCTCCTGGCGAAACGTTTAGCTTGGCCATTAATCTTTGTTTCATGCGACTTTCTTCGTCCGCCATTGCCATTGTTGCTTTGGCCATTGGAGCCCGCCTTGTAGATGCTTCCATCCACGTTAGGCGCTGTCGATGATGCAGAGGCGTTTGCTCTTCTCCTTGCATTTGTTGTGGTCCCATTCATCATGATGATAATATTGATAACTATGATGTATACCCCCAAGCCTGCACGATACTCTCTACGGATAACCGATAGAACCGATAACGGATAGATGATAGATGCAACATGCACCAACAGCAACAAAAAATGACACAAATGACAATGGCAAAATATGGACAATATTATGATGTGACCTCATCCGACGTGACGGAATCGGTCATATCACGTGAATCCAACTCGACGTCACACGTCACGCCCTATGAACCACCCCGAGCACTTTTTAGCAAAAGGCGCCAGACGCGCCAGACCGTAATCTTTAATTTTCACCTCCCCCCTGCATCGCTTAGCTTCATTCAGCTCCATTCCCCTCATCCCATTGCAGCGCCCAGGAGACCATTTTTTCTCCACCACCGCCATCTATCCTTCCATAATTGAACAGTTATATAGGTCAATCAATAATGTCGCTATTTACCCGGGCGATCCGCCACAATTCTCCAAAGATACAAGCGTTGTGGTGTGCGCATCACCAACACGGCCATCGTTGCATCGCGACCTATGCCCATGCGGGGCCGATGGATCTCCTGGCGTCTAGGGTTATTGCCCTTCGCCAGCTGTTTCCGATTATAAACTCACCATTCATCAACACCGGGACCGTTGCCATGGCAACTGACACAACACTTACCTCCATTGGGGCGAGTATTGTTGATAACCTTCAATCCCTCCTCGGTGATATCTCAACTTGGCTTATTAAGCGGACATATCAACCTTCCATCATTAGAAAGAGGCGTAAACATGGATTCAGGAGAAGGAAGGAGAGTGTTGGTGGGAGGAGAGTTCTCAAGAGGCGAATGGCTAAGGGACGTAAGAGGTTAGGTGGATGTTAATTATTGTTTGCCAACACAAAAAAAAGAGATCCCTCTCAATTAATCGATAATCGATAAATTAATATACGACCAAAATGAAAGAAGCGTGCTACCTTTGTATTCAATTCTGATGGAGTCTTGCGTTTCGGGAGTATGCTGGGAGGTCATTGTACGATCATCTGGTCATTATGAGACAATTTTTGTTATCATCTCCATTTCCCACATCACAGAGACACTAGAATGGCCAAACACGTTATCTGATGCAGAGAAGTTGCATATAGAGTTAATGACTTGGGGAGTAGTAGCAATGAATAGGTAAAATATATTCTGACTAAAATTAATCATGGCCTATTGGGGTCTAACCCCTCAATAAAACCAAACATAATGCTGCATCATATTCCAAAATCTTGATTACAGACCAAGCGAAAGGCACATCGAGTGTATTTACAAGGGAGTCCACTAATCCCAGACAAGCCTGCAAATAGGTCGTTGATTGACAGGACCCCCAAGAAAGCCCTCAAAAACGGATGTTCAAGGAGCAGGGGCAGAGTAAGCAGTAAAGCTCCTGTCCTCGTATCATGCTACTTAGTTGTCTCCTTCGCACACAAATGAGTTCTGAGACAAGATCAAAGCCACAATCAAACCTGGGGTGATTTTCAGCAGAGCCAAGAGGGAACATGATGTATGATAATATTAGATACAACATCACGAAAAGAAGCTTGCTCCCAGCAAAACTTCTGAAGAAAATTGTTGCTCATGTAACCGTGGCAATAACTTACCGTAAAGTCCCAAAGCCTCGGCGAAAATGAGGATCAAAATCATACCAACGAAAAGCTTCTCTTGCTGTC
>JAZGVS010000882.1:0-11678 GCA_037356235.1 Bacterosira constricta
TTAGGCCGCTTCAGGTCTCGTCCCTGGTACTTCTTCTGCTGGATTGCTAACTCTCACCGACTCTGGATTCGAGTCACCTTGCCCCTCCGCCTGCCCTTGGCCGCTCAGCTGCAAAGCAATCAGCCCCGCCTCTCCGCCGACTCCTAACCTTATCTGCCGCGGACTTCGTCTACGCGATCCTCTGCCACCTGTCGCGGACTTCGCTTCCGCGGTCGCGCGTCATTTCTATCATTATTATTATTTTTTATCATAAAATCTTGTTGAACATGCTTACCTTCGCCCCCGATGGAGGAGGGCCCTAACCCCTCCGTCTGGCTTCCGCATACTCATGGGTCGACATTTAACACAGTTTATTTTCCGACCCCTCTGGGTACCCATTTTTGTGGGAGACATACCCCCAATGGACACCCTGGGTAGGTACCACCCCGCGAACAACTGACGGGGCAAACTCCCCCCGCAATGGGGGGGCGCCCACAACCCAACCTCGGGAGGATATTGATCGTGGAACTGATAACCCTCAGAAAGCCAGGAGAATTTTTTGAGGTTAACATGAAGACAGGCTCCGTAACCCAAAATGTAACCCGTTCGCAACAATACTTGACCCTGCTATCGGCACGCCCCTGGTACCCTCTTGCGATTGCGAACGCGGAGCTCGCTACGTAGCGTTGAGCCCGAGCACCGATCCGCTCCCCCGCCCGACCGAAACCATGGCGGATGCAGGCGGATGCCCAGCGGTAGTAGTTCGGCAAAGGCTACCCCCGCTCCACCGATAGTATCACCACCGACGCGACGTCGCGAAGCAGAAATGGAGCAATCCCAAAACTCGATCGTGCGACACCCCAAAGTCGCTCGGGGCAGTGGCGCCCCAGCCCCATCGAAAACCGTGGTGGATGACCACCGGTAGTCACCGAAGACGAAGTATTGTAACCCCACAGCCGTGGATTGTGCGATGACGGCCGTCGGACTCATGGAGGAGTGGTACCGACGGCACAATGGCGGGTCCCACATCCCAAATCCCCTCCGAGACATCAGTACCGATTTTCGTTGTCGATGCCGCCGCCGACGCCGCCCTCCCGCTCTTCGCCAACGGTCTCCTTTCACATCACGGAGTCTCCTAGTCACGGGGTGTTTTTCCTCTTTTCATTCCGCGCCACAGGCTCAGTAAAAGCTTAAAACTACTACTACGGCTCGACCATGCAACAACAACCGCCATGGAGCCGCCACAAAACCCAAACGCTGAATGAGTTGTTCGCGTGACTGTTTTGGGTGATGTGACCTCGTCTGTCCGTCACCACAATATATTTCCCTCTGGCGAACGGGCCCAACGCCTAACAAAAAAGAAAAGACGTATTAATTATGTCTTTCTGTCTCTGTCTCTGTCCCTCATTTCTGCACTGCAATTGAATAGTCCTACGATAGTCCTAGTCTCCTGCCCACTCCCCTGCCTCCATATCCCGCCGCCCCCCCTCCCTGCGATAGTAGTAGTAGCGAACGATTCGCGAAAGCGTCTCACTTACCACCAGATTGCATTGGAAAACTCCTAGCATATCATCTGAATCATGTCAAATAGACGGCGAACACGAAATTCGGTCAACGTTGATCCTGATCCTGAACCTGAACCTGCCTCTAACGATGCACTCCGGGTCATGAGAGAGCGTAGCCGCGCAGTGGCAGAACGGGAGGCGTCGAGGCTGGCTCGCCCAGACCAACCGGGAGGCTCTACAACTCTCGGACACGCATCAAAGGCCAAAAGTGCTGTGATGTCAACACCATTCGGCCAGATGATGGGTCGGAATCCGTCGGGAATAAAAACTGATCCCGAGGTCCAGGAGGAATGGTGCGGACCATTTAGTGTTGCAAGGCAAATGATTTCTTCTCGGGAGGAAGCACGTCGTCTTCGAGAAGAGCAGCAGGCTGAAGATGATCCCGAGAATAGTAAAGAAAGCCATCCCCTAGACGAGGCAACCGAGCTTGCATTGGAAAAGAAGCGGAGGTTGGAAAATCCGTCGCTAAGCTGGGTTTCTCGGCGTCAACGCACAAATTATAACAATGCTGCTGGTGGTGACATGACCAAAGTCAATTACTACGCAAAAAGACGGAAACGTCTCAATCAACAAAAGAGTTTGATGGGACATGGGGCCAATCGTGTGCCAAGTCTGTTCCATCTGTGTGTGAATTATCTTGTTGAGAACTTCGAGCACATTGACTCGCTTGGACTTGTGGATCATTCCATCCGACGTGCCTTATGTGAGAGGCTAGTCGCTCGGGGTAAGATGACTGGTGCTGCGTTTGATGTGCTTGCTGAGATGGGCGTTGAGACGTTGGAATTGGTCGACTGTGCCGAGGTGACCTCAGATCAATTTTGTGATGCACTGAAAGTGCTACTGCCGTCAGGATTGCGAGCAATTTTGCTCAAGCATTGTGGAAGGTGTTTTGGCAGCCAGGCAGTACAGGTGATTGCGGAAATTGAAAGGGACAAGCTAGATTTATTTGCGGTGTCTTTGGGAGGAGCATATCTCTTGAAAGATGAAGACATTGCCAAAATGATTGGTGCATCTTCGCGAACTCTTTCCTCAATAGATCTCACGGCCTGTCCTTTGATCGGAACACAATTCTGCCAAGCAGTGAGTGAACATTTTTCGTCCTCAGCCATTAGTGGGATCAATGGATGCATATTGGAGTTATCATTGCAAAATATCCCCTTGACCAAGGAAGCCTTGCTTTCGTTAGGTGCCTCGTCTGATGCTCTTCGTAATCTGAAAAGTTTAAAGCTGAAAGAGATGGATGCTGTGGATGATGAAGTTGTCTCTATTATTCTACAATCGATTGATAGTGGTTCATTGGAAGGCGTTGACCTCAGTGGCAACGAATGCTTGACTGACGAAGTCTTATCTAGCATACGACGGTGCAACGTGAATGGAAATCTACGAGCATTGCAGCTAAACGGCTTGAGAAACTTGACTGCAATTGGGTTGCAAGCATTCTTTACACATATTGACGATCTACCACCCCCCCCAATGCTGAGGAAGCTAGATCTGTCCCAATGTTCGTATGACGAGGTTAATGATGCAGTCCTGATATTGGCAGCTAAGGCAGCATCATTGAAGCGTTCATCGACCGCTTCAGCCGTTGAAGATGATCCAAACCCTGAAAGCCTCGTGTCGGAAGTCTCAAGTATCATGGGGCTTGTTCATGTCAATATAGGTGGTAGTAGCGTCTCAGACAAGTCGATGGAGGTACTTGCCGCCACATCCAGCTCATCATTGGAAGAGCTCGACATCAGTTTCTGCGCTCACGTAAGTGATTTAGGGTTAGGGTATTTAGTATCGAAGTCAGGGCCCCAGCTCTCAAAGCTGCTCATCTGGGGACTTGCCCAAATCACAGAGGAGTTTCTTGACGGTCATGATAGGGTAGATGAAGGAGGTCTAGAAATTGCAGGTGTGTGGATGAAGAAAAGTGGAGGGACATCGCTCCGATAATAGAATCTTGCACTTGCACTCAACGTATTTGGGATACAATTGCAACTGATGGTAGTGGTGTGAGCTACAGCTGTGGCAGTCGTATTACATGGCTGCAGAGTGCGCAAGGTTACAGCGAACGCCAGGCTTGTAAACAAGTTGAATCTGAGTTTACTGATCTTTGTCTCTGCAATCCTGCCACGGGTGGTAGCAGCGGTTGCTGCAGTTGGAATGGAGGACAAAGCTGTGGCGACGATATGTGACAAGTCTGCAAACTGGCCATGAGAACTGCAGCTAGGCAGTTTAAGTTCGACCGTTCTAAAGCACGTTGTTATGTCGCTAATACCATGGGGAATATGTTATCGAGAGGACTTAAAAGGGAATTTATTTGTATAACCAATTATAATGAACACCCAATATCGATTTACTAATTCTATACAAACCAGTTTGGCATGTTCCTATTCTGTTCTAGCGTGAAGCCCACCTCAAAGCCACAATTCGATTATCCTTCTTATTCCGCCCAATGTGGTCTCCTGGGTCTCCTGTGCATCTCTGATATCCTGCCTCGTCATTTGGCGCCCTTTGAAATCTACCTCGAAAACAAGTCAACACTGTTCGGTGGAGACATGCTAGACCCCCCAACTGATTCCATCCAGTGATTCTCAGATAACCTGCCATACTATCATCACAATAAGTCCTAACCTTTATCTCTCTTAACATGTTGTGTACTCCTGAGTGAGTCTCACTTCTAGTCTTGCAAAAGCAAGGTTAACTGTGAGGGTGCATGCAGCGGCGGATGGACTGGTGAATAAAACATTCCTGCCGTTGCAACGAACAATAGAGGAAGGAGGTCTAGAAATTGCAGGTGTGTGAATGAAGAAATCTCTAAGATACTTTCAGGTCAGATTTAGTGTCAGTAATGAGATAATGTTGTCATTATGATTTTACTATCTTCTGGTCGAATTGTGTAGAAACATTTATTTGTATACCATCTAGCGAAGTGGCATCATACAATAATACCATGGTAGAGCAAGAACTTGTGCTGCACTCAGCTTCTTAACAGTCTGCGTTGCACAAAGGTGGACTATACTCCAATCAAGCAATAGGTGAATCTCCCTACCCTAGACAGTCTTGGGTTTCTTACTCTTGGCGAGAAATGATGCAAACAAATTGGCCGAGGCCGTTGACACTACAGACTTTTTACGCTTCTTGGCTGAAGATGACTTCTTGGCTTGCTGGACATCTGCTTTAGCTGGTTTGGGAGAAGAAGAGGAAGATGATGCAATGTCAGAGGATACTGCAGTTGCTGCTTTGGTGGATGAATACGCCGCCATTTCCTTCTGGTATCGCTCCTTGTCTGTGGCGGTCTTCCTGTCCCAGGAGGCTCGATCCTCCTGTGTCAGAGACTTGAACTTTTCGGATAATCTCTTGGCAATATCACCAAAGGTTGCGTTCGGATTAGCTACACGAACATCGGCACGGGTGGCGTTGGAATACAAAATGAAGGCTGACATGTTTCTCTTTGGTGCATTTGGATCCTTTTCTTTCTTGGTCTTGTCTCCTCCATCTGAAGCTTTTGGGGGAGATGATTCCTTCGGAGGCTTTTTCTGTGCAATGATAGTATTAGAGAAAAATAACAAGTGAGATGCGAGAATGCAATGGTAATATCGAGGAGAAGAGGCTCGCGACAATGCAGTACTTACCAAATCCTTTTTCTTCAATCCAAGCTTCTTGAGGTGAGCCGCCTTCACCTCCCAAAGCACGCCAGCACCATTGGCCAACCGTCTCTTCTCGGCAATAACATCCAGCTCACGCATCGCCTGGGCCCGGCTGTTGGTGATGGTAGGATGAGCCTTGAGCAATTCCGTAACAAGATTCTCCTTCGATTTAAGAGTGCAATTGTGTATGAACTTGGCCATGGTATTTTGTGCCTCGGTTGTCATTTCCTTATTCTGAGCTGTCAATAATTTGCCAGATGCGTCCTTCTTGGTTTGGTGAGTGTCCTTGGCAGAGTCTGATGGCGGAAAGGCGTCCAAACAGATACTAACATCCGGGGAAACAATGCATCCCACATGCGAGGTCAGAGCACCTATGGCATCCTGCGGTGAAAAGCCCTCAATGACACACTCCATATCCTTGATATTCTCATGACCAATGCCTCCCATGCGCGGTGCCACAACACATGCCTTGAAATGATCGCGCTTGACAGACGGTGCCTCCTTCTCAGTAAGATTCTTCTTCCTCAATTCTCTTGTCATACCATCATCGTCGTCGTCAATTCCCAAATCATCCTCAGCAGCGATAAATCCGTCGTTATCTTCCTCATTCTGCAAATCATCACCCTCTTCATCGGCACCATCATCGCCTTCCTGCAAGTCTTCACCCTCATCATCGTCCCCATCCTCCCATTCCTCCTCGCTGTCATTCTCATAATCAAGGTATTTCCTATCCTGCCCCCACGGTCTGCGTCCAGTCACAAGGGGGCTCTTCTTACTCCACGTTCCACGATACGGAGGACGCACATCTTCGTGAAAGCCCAGGAATTTGTACCGATTGGGCACTGTTATAATACGCTCTTCGTCGTAGGGCTGGGGAGCGAACGCGTTTTCAGACAGGACGGTGACGAACACGGATATACGGACCTTGTCAGTTTTTCGACGCCGGGATGCTTTGGAGCGTGGGGATAGTTTGGCAAATGGGTTGGTAGGGATATGCGCATCGTCCCCATTGAGTGATTTGCGGAATGCATCACAGTCAAACGATGAAATTTTCACTTTTTCCGAAATATCCTTTGACAATGATGCACCGGCACCAGCACTCGCAACCTTTTGCTTCTTCTTTACACTCCCCTTGGAGAAAAACGACATCATTCGCTTCTTGCGCTTATTCTCCTTCTCCTCCAACTCCTGCTTCTTCTTCGACTCCTTCTGTTCCTTCTCTTCCGTCTTTTTGCGCTTGACCTCCTCCCGCTCCTTTGCCGCCTCGGTCTTCTTCCGTTCCTTCTCCTCTTCCTTGCGCTTCTTGTCTGCCTTGCGTTCTTCCTCAAGGCGTCCTTTTTCGTGCTGTTTCTCTGCCAATTCGCCAGTTTTGCTCTTTTGTTTTCGGAGCTTGGCCTCCTTGATCAGTCGGGCCTTCTCCTCTTCGCGTTCGAATTTGAGCACTTTTTCTTCCATGTCGCTCACTTTGGCAATCAATTTATCTCCTGCTGCCGATTTGGGGGCACCGTTCTGCAGCCATGACATGGCCTTATCCACCGCAGCAATTAAGTTGATAATGGACCGGTAATGACCCTGCAACTTCTTCCTCATGGCCCGTGCCTTCTTCACCTTGACAATCTCATTCTGTGGGAGAAACTCAATGGAGGACAGCTCCCATCGCCACATGTAGCACTCATTTGCATTCTCAAAACAGTCGAGTTTGGAGATGGGAGTGGACTTTTCAGAGTGGGCGGGAGGCGGACCGGTGAGGTAGGATTTGCGTTGGGCTAGCAATTTTATTTTGGAGGAGATGGATTCGATGGTGAGTGGTTGGTTGGGGGTGATGAAGGGAGAGAGTTCGGTGAAGGCTTCTTTGGATATCACTGAGAGGGGCATTGACCTGTGAGAAGTCAAAGGAAGATTGAAGTTGGACGTGAGACATTATTTTCATGCATGCATTTGTACATTTGATAAAAGTGAAAATTCAATGGAACCCCTCACCTTCCCTGCACAATCAACTGCAAATGCGTCAACAACACATCTGGAAATACCCCATCCTCACCAACCTCCACCGATTCCTTCTCTAACGTTGGCTCCGCACTCTCCAAGCTCAAATTTTCTTCTTGAAAGTCCTCCGAGTTGGGACGATTGCCCAATTCTGTAGCACGAGTGACATACTTTTCGCGTAGGGTGGTGTAGTGACGTAGCCGAGATGCATTCTCTTCCGAGAGTTTAGTTTTTGGGGCGGTGGCGGTGGTAGGGGCATCTTCCTTCTTCGTTGCAGATGTGGCGGATGGTGCAGCATCACTCTTGGATTTGGATTTTGAAGGGGTAGTGCTGCACGATGGAGCTGGTGTCTTGATTGGAGTGGTGGAATTTTTACTGCTCTTCTTTGGTGGGCATGCTGCCAATTTCTTGAAAGAGGCGGCAATGGGGGAGATTTTCTTGGGTTTGGAGGTTAACGCTGGTGATGATGCCTTCTTCTTGGACTTGGTTGTTGCTGCGGCTGCAGGCTTCTTGGTTGGCTTAATGGATGACTTTGCAGTCTTTTTCTTGGAAGGGGTTGTCTTTTCTTTCGTGTTTTTGGGTGCACTCACAATCACAACTTCTTCATCATTGGACCCTTCCTCGACATTGACCTCCACTAGGAGCTCTTCCGTGACACTATTTTTCAAAACATCCACGACAACTATTTCATTCTCTTGAGTATCCTCTTTGGCATCCTTACCAGCATCACCTTTCGATGGTTCTTGCTCCATGGATATTTCAGCTGGTACACCCGAGTCCTCTGTGCTAGCATTCGCTGGATCAGTTGATTTCACTTCAGCAGCTTCCCCTATCGAGACAGTGGCATCGTCGTCATTGGCATCGTCAACAATGTCATCAAAATTGAGTGTACTATTAGGAGTCGGCTCTTCTACTTCACATGATTTTTTCTCACAAGCAGCATCAGCCATGTCATTTGAAGCAGTTGCATCGCTGTCCTTGTCCCCTTCTGATGGCGTATCCCCCACAGTTACACTCTCATCCACATCTATTACATCACTCTTTGGTTCTACAGTATCGATCACTTGCGTGTTGGAAACATTGCTTGCCTTCTTTTCCTCTACATCAACAGAAGGATCAACAGGATTACTGTTATTTGTATCACCTGAAACACTCCCATCCACATCCACATCCACATCCNACATCCACATCCACATCCACCTCTACAACCTCTTTCACCACTGGCTTCTTCCTCCCCCCGCTCCTACGCCTCCCCATCATGCGCGATGCCATTGCGACAGCGTACATGGGCGAATCATCCAGATCATCTAGGGTGTCCATGGCTGAAGTTTTCTTGGTCGCTTTTTTGGTGGCCTTGACAGCAGTGGCTCCCCCTGCCCCCTTGGCCTTTTTCGGGGCCTTCTTGGCCTTCTTAGGTGTAATGGTGGGTGCCTGCTTCTTCTTTGTGGCGTCATTGCTAGTCTGTTCAGAAGATTTGGTTTCTGCGGCTTTGGCAGGTGATTCCTTTTCGGCAGTGACAGCTTCTTTGGCCACTGGCTTTTCAGCAGCTTTGTTAGATGGCTCTTCCTCCATGGACTTTCCATTCGTCCCCTTCTTCTTGTCGGCAGCCGCGGGTGTTGTAGCTGTAGACGACTTTGCCAAAGTCTTTGCCTTGGCTGCTGCTGTAGACGTCTTCGTCGAACTCTTTTCCTTGACTGCTGTAGAAGCCTTCGCCTTGGCAACCTTCCCAACACTGCTGCTCCCCAATGTCGTCGTTGTCGCCTTCTTCTTCTTCTTGGACGGGTCCGCCTTGGCAAAAAACGAATGCATCGTCGTCACTGGCTTTTTGTTCCCCGCCATCTTTTTCTTCTTGGTAGCACTATCATCCCCCGGGGTGGCCACGGCAGCTTCGGAAGTGCGTGCTGCTGCAGCGTTAGAGGGAGGTGTGGCGGGACTACTGTTGGTAGTGTCATTGGTGCCCTTCTTCTTGGTTGACACCTTGGCCTTGGCCTTGGACTTGGACGGAGCCTTCTTGCGCGACCGTGGCGTGATGGTATTCGCCACTGACTTTTTTGGCATGGGGCTCACCTGATGGACGGCCACTTCCACCTCTTGTACCTCTTGGTCCCCGTTATTGTTATCCCCTTGGCTTTGAGAGACTGTATTCTTATCGGATGACGATGATGCGGTGGCTAAGGCGCAGGCCGAGGAATCGAGAATGGCAACGTCATTGTCGGCCAGGTCTATTTCAACTATTTCACCGGATGGCATTGTGATAGAGTGTTAGTGTTTTAAGTGTGGCTATGTGCTGCGAGCGGCTGTGGCTGTGCTAGTAGGATGATGGTTTCGTGTTTGATTCTTAGTCTCGTGTTATTGTGGCAATGCCGTGGAATGGACCTGAATGAACGCAGAGCAGAATGATTTTGATGTGAGTGTGGCGTGGGTGGATGTTCCATGTGTTGCGTTGGATTTGGGCATTTGTTTCAGATGTGTTGCATTCTTGCGGGTCCAAAATGGCAGCAATGCCAATCCAGAGACATCTATTAATTCCCACGTGCAATTGAGTTCAATTCAACTTTATTTGAATTATTTTTGGCGCGTGGAACCCGCCATTTCTTGGATTATATCGAAGGATTACCTTTGCGTGTCTTTTTCAACGCTTCCGTTTTGGGTCCGTGGCATTGCTATTTTGTTAGGGAATAGTTAGGTAGATCGGCCATGTGAAAAATGTCATTGATGTAAATTATTTTCGTATTAAAGGTATTGACTAATGCTGTGGTGCAAGTGCAAAATGAATTGGATTGGTCTGGGCTTGGTTGGGACCTCTCTATCAAGCGAATATTTTTTCCCAATGGTGATTGCCGTGTTTCTTTCCAAAAGAAAATCACAAGTACTTTGATGGGGTTGCACCTACGCACTACATATGCACCCTCACTCATTATTACCATTGACATTGACCCCTATGAACCGGAATTTTGTTTTTGTTTTTGAAATTTGTTCACATTGAGACATTGTCTCGTTTTCAATCTCAAGCTTCTGAGTTATTATTTGGTGCAAAGCAGCAGTAGCACAGCACTACTTCGTTACTTAGCACATACGATAGTGATATTATGATGTGTGCTGGTTGCTACTACTGGCCTACTAGTAGTTTTGTGATGATTGTAGCTTGCAATGAAAATTGAATAAACGCTGACACTGACACTGGTGTTGATGTTGGGCGTGTCATCATGGCCATTAGATTATCCCACATTTTTTTGTGAATGTAGTATAAACCTACTCTCTCTATGTTTATATCCCTGGGGAAATCCGGGTTTTTATTATTACTAAGAACCAGCGTAAAGCCTGTACCAAGCCTATGTAGATTCCTAGTTCTTGTAATATTAAGAACCAATGCCCCGGATGGTGTTGCGGTAATACAATAACTTTTCGCGTAAAACTCCGCGCCCTTTAGTATTTCCTGGCCGAAATCGCCAAAAAATACCAACGGAAAAATCTCGAACCGGCGTTTTCAGTTCCTACGTGCAAAGTGGTATACCCTGGTTCTTAATCTGGTTCTTAATCTCGCCAATTGAGACTTCCCGCCATATCCTGGTTCTTAGTAATATTAAGAACCAAAATTCCCAGGGATATGGTAAATAGTGTGACGTTGTATTGTACTACAGTTTCCAAATCAATTATCTTTAAAAAAAAGAGGGAAATATCCCGTTACCTAGGGGATATAACCCGCAATTTCGAGATAAATGCCAAAACCTTTTTTTTCACGTAAAATCGTACTGATAGGTACTGATTCCTAAAATGCTGATCTCAAATTTGTAATCCCGCTCTGCAAGATCCTCGACATCACCGCACACAGCACAAAACAATGGCAATGCGCAATGGCCGCGATCTGCATTCCTCCACAATGGCCGCAACAAAATCTACAGCCATTCCTGGCAGACCGCCGAACAGTAGATAGCCCTGATGGTTCCTCGGCAGGCGCTGACACCGCCGTAGTAGCCATCCAACACAAAGTCCCCGACCGTCTCATCGTCCCCTCCAGCGTTAGCCCGTTATTTACGTCACTTCCAAAATCAGTGTCTTGGCCACGGGCATGCGGCTGATTGTCACTCGGCCATCCAACGGCTGCGATACAAGGCTGCCGATTTTGAATTCAAATACGGGTACTTGATTCCTCCCGCGGTGTTGGCGAAGCGGTGAATACGCCGTCGGGTTGCTGATTGTGGGGGTGGATGATGAGAAGGCTTCGCAGTTGATGAAGGTTAATCCTGCTGGGCATCTGTTCAAGGGCACGGCGTCTTGGTCGAAGGAGCAGGAGGCAACTAGCCACAAGTCCGAAGGACGATAGTCTGTGTGTATTATTTGTGATGATTATTGTTGTATTGATTGTTGTTTTGTGGTAATGATTGTTGTATTGTTTGTAGTGCTAATTCACAATTATTTGGCAATGTTGTAATTTGAAAATTGCAGTGGCGGCTTTAGATTTTTGTTTGTTTGTTTGTTTGTTTGTTTGTTTGTTTGTTTGTTTGTTTGTTTGTTT
>JAZGVS010000883.1:0-11654 GCA_037356235.1 Bacterosira constricta
TCTGGCGCGGCAACGGCAACTCTGAACTGACAGCAACTCAACCACCTGAACCTTCTCCCTGCTGAACCAATCAAATTATTCTTGTGCACGTTATTTCTTCTGAAGTACTGTGCATCTTCTAAAAGGCGCAGCGACAGGACTTCCATTCGTCAGCACATTACTTTATTCCTATCTCGAATCCTCGAATCTCAAATACCATGGCAGCTCTTTCAGCCGACGCCGCCCAAATGGCAACCTACCTAAGCGCCCTAACCCAACCAGACACTAATATCATTCGCCAGGCCGAAGTCGCACTCAAGCCCATACTTAAAAACCAACAATGCGTACCTGCCATGATCGAAGTGATCAAGGCCCAAAATGCCCAGAATGAAGCCACCCGACACGTTGCCGCCATTGTTCTCAGGAAGCGTATCTCCGGACACTTTAGCAAGTTCGACGCCCCCACCAAGGTGGCGCTCAAGGCAGAGTTGCTCGCCATTCTTCAAACTGAGAACTCGCGTCCTGTGCGTAATGGTGTGGTGGCATTGGTCGCCACCGTTTGCAAAGCGGAGGCCGAGGCTGAAGTCGATGCGGCACCGGCTGCGGCTGGTTGGCCGGAGCTATTCCAATTTGTTGCCGCGGCGGCGGGCGATGCCCATCCGGAGGCACGCGAGTTGGCATTTTTCCTCTTGGGGGAAATGACGGAAACTGTGGGTATTCATCTAAAGCCTCAATTCGCCACGTTGGCGGGTCTGTTTGCTGCGGGATTATCGGATGGGGATGTCAAGGTGCAGAATGCCGCTGTTAAGGCGTTGGGATTGCTCATGAGTTATTTGGCAGATGAGGCGGAGATTGACACCTTTGCCCCACTGGTGCAGCCGGTGCTTACTGTGGCGGAGGCATGTCGCGCTCGTAACGACGAGGAGGTGGTTTCCACGACGTTGGATGTGTTGTATGATCTATCCTTCAGCCCGAGCCAGGCGATTTCTGCGCATATGGTTCCTATTGTGCAATTTGCACAAATTTGCATGTCTGATTCCAACCTCGAAATGCCTGTCCGTGACTCCGCCGCATTGGTTGTTGCCACCATGGCGGAATCCAAACCAAAACATATTGGGCGCAACACAGCCCTTCTTACTGGAATTGTCGAAACCATCTTCAATCTCATTGAAACCTCTGATGGAAGCGCCGCTGGAGCACTGTTCGAATCCAACCCAGCATGGAAGGAAGACTTCCAGGATCAGGAAGGATACGATCCCGACGAGGAGAACGGTATTACCGAGACAGGCATGGCACAGGGCACATTGGACATGCTGGCATGCGAAATTCCCAAAAAGTACATCTTCGAACCAGTCATTAGCCGATGCATGGCACGTCTTGGGAGCGCCGATCCGAATCAGCGCAAGGCAGGTATTGCATGCTTGGGAGTCATCGCCGAAGGATGCGCCGAGCCATTGAGGGAGAATTTGGCACAGGTCATGCCACACGTGTTCAAGACTGCGGGGGATAGCGATGCTCGTGTGCGTGAATGCGCGTGCTTTGCTTTGGGTCAGATTAGTGAGCATTGTCAACCGGAGGTGTTGAGTTACTCCAGTCAGATTTTGCCCATTGTGTTTGCTCTCTTGGATGATGCCAACATTGCCGTTCAGGCCACTTCTTGTTATGTTCTTGAAATGTTTTGTGAGCGGTTGGAACCCGAGGGTGTGCGTCCCCTCCTTGACCCGCTTGTGCGAAAGTTGGCATCCATGTTGGAGGCCACGAACAAGCGTAGCGTGCAGGAAATGACTGTGGCGGCATTGGCAGCCACGGCTGTTGCGGCTGAGGATGAATTCGCCCCGTATGTAGTGGGTGTGGCAGCGCTCATGGCCAAACTCATGGAACTTAAAGAGGAGAAGACATATTCGCTCCGTGGCAGAGCGTTGGAGTGCATGGGACACATTGCCATCGCTGTGGGTAAGGAGCACTTCCGTCCCTACTTTGGCCCAACAATGCAGTGCGCCTGCGAGGGATTGATGTTTGATTCCACTGATTTGCACGAGTTTGCTTATGCGGCATTTGCCAACCTTTCCAAGGTTATGGGCGATGAGTTTGCTCCAGTTTTGGGCGAGTTGGTACCTCACTTGGTTACAGTCATTTCTCAAGATGAAGGGCAATTTGAACAGGCCGAGGGAGAGCAGGTAAGAACAGAATTCGTGCATGGTCAACTTTGTCCTATTCTAGTTATCGTCTCATTGAACCTTGGAATACAATTTACTGCTGCACTCAGGGTGGTCAATTCAACGCCCTCGATGATTCAGACGAGGAAGATGAGGGGGGCGGACTCGTTATGCACATCCGTACCGCCCTCCTCGAGACTAAGAAGGGAGCCATCACCGCTGTGGGAGAAATGGCTGCCCACACTGGCGCGCCATTTGTACCCTACATGGGTGAGGTCATGACAGTCCTCCTGAAGGCGGCAGATAATTGGCATCCACTCATTAAGACAGAGGTTGCCGATGCGTTAGCTTCATTGATAGTGCCCTGCGTGGCCAAGGATCACAATGGCGAGATTACGTGGGAGAAGGGAGATATTGCAGGAGCGAGTCCTCTTAGTGCAGATACTACGCAGGCCGTGAATGTCATTCTCAGAGCTTTGGTAACAATGATGAAGGATGACACTAAGGAGGTGGTTGGAAAGGCGTGTGAGGGCATCCAAAGGATCATTGAGCTTTGCGGCCCTCACGCCTTCGCGTCTGTGGCGAATGATTGTTTGGAGAATACCTATTCCCTTCTTGCCAAGGAGGCGCCCTGCCAGCAGTTGGAGGATTTCGGTGAGGAGTTTGGTGATGAAGATGATGATCATGACGCTTTCATGACTTCAGCGTGCGACCTCGTTGGATCATTTGGCCGTGTCATGGGACCGCACTTTGTGCAATATCTTCCGAAATTCTTGCCTGTCATTTGTGGATATGCCAAGTCATCACGCCCTCCCAGTGATCGGTCCATGGCCATTGGATGTCTTGGCGAGCTTGCACAAGAATTGGAAAGTGGCATTGCCGAGCACTGGTCAACTGTTTTCTACCCCGCCGCAATTGCCGGCCTTGCTGACTCGGATGATAGCGTGAAGCGCAACTCTGCATTTTGTATTGGTGTGAGCTGTGAGGGTCTGGGAGAGTCAGTCACATCTCAGTATAGCGCCATGTTGCAAGCATTAAGCCCCCTATTCAGTGTTGATATTACCGAGGGCGACACTGCTGCGGCATGTGTTGACAATGCCTGTGCAGCCATTGCACGTATGATCAAGACATCACCCGCGCATGTTCCCATGTCCCAAGTCCTTCCTGTTATGCTAAAGGCCTTGCCGTTGAAGAATGATATGACAGAGAATGAAACAGTTTACAGCTGTCTCTTTGGGCTTCTGCAACAAAACCAAGCTGATTTGGTAGCAAACAAGCTTGAATTAAGCCGGGTATTTGGGGAAGCTGCTTCTGAAGGTAGCAAGGTGGATGATGAGCTGAAGGAGAAGTTGAAACTGGCACTGCAATCTCTGAACTGAGAAGAGGGATAGTTGTGAACTTTGTGTATTAGTTGTGCCATCTATCGAGGAAACATGACGAGTCAATCAATTGAAATTTTTGTAGGTGTCTGGTAAAAAGAAGTCCAATTAAATTAGGCTTAAAGTAGATAGAGGATACTTTGACCCATCTGGTATTTTCCTCCTATTGCACAGGTATAAACTGCCATCTCCAACAGTGACTACATACTGCAATCATAAATGATCAATGACGGTATTTACAATTGTGGAGGGGAACACAATTTTAAAAAATGTTCGCCTGTCAATCATTTTTTTGTTAGCTAAGAATTGGAAATTGTTAGTCTCGTACACTTCGAACCACAGCTTCTCGTCAATTATGCCAATGTTCTCACTTACGTACCGAGATGATTAAAAACGGCGGCAGTGTCGTGGTGCGATGGCCATGTAATTTTTTCATACTCAATTAGGTTTAGAAGTTGAAATAAAAAATATCGACACAATCAAGGCATACAACGGGAAATTTGTAGAGAGACATGTCAAAAGTAGACGAGGGTTAATTCCATATTTATCTCCGTCCACCAGGGGCTGACAACTAGAACTTCGATGTTGCAATGTATTGGATTTTCCGCACAGGTTGCAGGAAAGAAGTGAAACGTTGCCATCATTGTTGAATTGAAGCATACAGCATTTCGTATTCTGCTATTGGAAAAAAGTGGAGATCTTCTAGTACTCTAAGATAACTATCGATCAGCAAACAAAAGTGTCCAAGTCCACAAAGATCTCAAGGCATTGGCAAGTAGGAGCATGAAAATTGGCAAGAAGCAGGATAAACCATTAAACTGGTCATCGAAACGCACATTTGAATGAGACGTTTCGACTGGGCTTGTGTTGAGTTTGCTTCGTGATGCCGCGAAAGAGAACTGGCAGGCCTTGTTGGAGCTAAAGGGTGCAAGTCTATCAGTGTATCAATCATGTCCAAAGAAGTTTGAGAAGAGGACTCCCCTTTCCAATTGCAAATCTATTTCTAAGGGTGCAGATCGCCAAGCTGAGATCTAGCACTAGTACAGGCTAGAGTGAGCAACAACTCAAACCACTCATTGGTAGGCATATCAAAGCATATAGCAGTTGGTCCACACTTGAACTTCGTAACAACTCTAGATCTTGGATCCTGGCCAGAGCGGTAGGAAGTAAATCACTGCAAGGAAAGAGGTCAATGCTCGATTTGGAACCAGGTCATATTATGATTCAAGCACTGTGTACCGTCAAAAGTTGATATGAACACGAGAAGGAGAAGGGAGACACTGCCAATAGCCGAACATTCTATGCTGAAAGTGAAATTGGAGGCATGGAGACGATGACGACTCTCTCGAAAACAAGAAGTGCATACATACAATACAATAAGAAGCTTGTAGAGGAAGAGTGCAAGAGCTGGCAGCCACGTTGAAATATCTCAGTGCAACAGCAAGACTTTGTCTTCTAATATAATATTAGAGGGGCGATTGACTCGCCTCCATTCCTTATTTTCTTTGTATCCACCACATTTACCATTATGTTTTCTTCCTTTGTGGCAAGATGTTCTATCTCCCATCCCCCATAGGAATAGGTTTAGGTTTAGGTTATTGGTTCTTGGTTCTGCAAATCTGCTCAAAGTATCAGTACCCACTGGGGCATCGCCACACTTGCTCCAAGAACAACAGATGGCCCAGTGGGCCACCAAGGGTGGTGACCACCAGAAGTTCTCAGCACCCACGGATCGCTCATTCCATGATGCCTCTGGTCTCACAATGAGATCAGAGGAGATAGATCGATGCACTCCCAAATTGTCGTTTGGCAGTGCAGACATGGAAAGGAAAATAGTTGTGAAAAGTGATTATGCTTTGCTCAAAGGCTCCAACAGCTCATCCTTGTTTGGTATTTAATGTTGGAATGGGAGGGTTCTAATTAGTTGATGAACCAAAATCAGCCAAACTCCGCAACCAGCTGTCACAGGGGAACATTTACAACAAGCTTCCCAGCCCCCCGCCAGGTAGTGAAAGTCCGGCAATCTACACTTGTACAGGGAAGGCAACATTCACTGCCACTTCATCATTGTGTCGTACTGGTCCCTATTAGAAAACTTTCTACCCATGATGCTTCCGCTCCTCCAGGATGAAAGTGGTATCAACATCCATCCACTTTCATCATATCTGATTGATTTGATAATATGGAAAAAGTTTGACACAAAAATCTGCGCCTAAACCAATGCCTCCTCTCCAGCGTCCATCTTTCAGCTTTGTTCTTGAATTGGTCCCCAACCTGGATATTTGTGTGTGCTTAAAATGGTGACTTGATCATGTATACTTGCCAGCTGCACAGAAAATTCCATGCCACCTTTGATGCATCATAGAGGCTTATGTGGTCCATAGTCTCAACTGGTAGGGGGTCTATCCTTGTCATGATATCTCATACATTCAAAACGAGGAAATTCAGAACCGGACTGTACCACAGATCCAAGCTATTGGTTACAACAATCAAGTACTGCTAAGCCGAGCCTTGCTTAGTGAGTTGGCGAGGAAGACTTTTGAGACCGACAGGGCTGAGAGGCAGAGGATAGCTGCATCTTGTAAGCATTCAGACAGTGAATCTACATCTTCAATTATTGATCATTCCGACAATTCAATTATTGATCATCCAGACAGGGAAGGTGTCTCCTCTAGTGAGTGTACCTCTTCTGATTCCTCAATGGAGGGTGAACCCACCAACTGGCCATAACACACTGACTCTGACTCAGATTACTCATTTACGGAATCTGTCCAGGATTTTGATTTGTCTGAGAGATCTAGTTTCGATGATGGAACTTGGGAAGCATACTAGAACTACTACAAAATTGATGGACTTGAATTTGAGCCACCCTCTGAGTACGCCAAAGGATCACTCGAACCCATTGACATCGCCCTAATAGACTTGTTGTGGAAACTTGATCGTCATCAAGTTGATCTCAATATTTTTGATTAAATTTTTGAATGGGCGACCGGCTTTTCCAAGAAATACCCTGGAGTCTCCATGCCAATCTTCAACTCTAAATACATGGTCTCTGACCTGTGAATGGACAAGAACCTTACCAACACCAAGTCACTATCCCAAAGTAATTTTGATCTGGTTACCTGAATGTCAATCGCCCCTGTTTATGAGATACTAGAACCAAGCCAAACAAGGACAAATCAACATGCCAAAGAGATTGCTGCCAAAGAAATTCTTCTACGATCACCACATATCCCATCACTTGACGAGAGTGCACCAGTTGCAAAATCCACCATAGAAGTGTGTGTTAACTACAAAGAACCACATAATCAATTAATATGGTGCTCTGACAAGATTATGGATATCCCGCAATCAACAACTGATTGCAAGTGGGAACCCAACCCATCCCTTGCTGAGCGTCAAACCACCTCAAATACCTTAATTGATACTTGGCATTGGTGGCAAGATATTGAAGGCGATGGAGGTGGATTGGAGCCAACTGGTACATGGAAGCAACAGGCTCCCCCCCAAGAAGAAGAACAGATGGGCGTAGACCTAAAGCCGCACAGATTATCTAAGGAACAAGAAAAAAGCATGATTATTCCAGTGGATGACTTATACAGTGGATCAGCCATGACACAGGGTGTCCATATATTTATTGGACCACTCACTCCACCTGGTGTGGATATCATGAGAATGAGACTACTAGGTACAGTGTTGTGGTTCATTGACAGAAGTCACTCTACTCCTGTAGCTGCATATTCAGTGGAGCAATGGCGGAAGGTTGAGTAGTGGAGGAACATTGCATATATCACACCACCACATGTCAGTAAAGGCAGAAATACAGGTAAATTGGATATCAAAACACACATTCAAGGGAGATCAAGAGGAGAAGTAAGGGATGTGCAAGGGTGAAGGATTCAGTGAAAAAAACTAACCGGTCTACAATTCATACTATCCGCTGCATTTGCATCATTTGGTAAATTTTGTGAGAAGGGCATTCTTATTGTCGAACCAGATGGGAAAAGAATTATCTACACACCATTCATTCTGCCAGTCATCGGTGAGACTGCTGGCAACAACGAGCTATAATGTCATTATAACTCCTCCGAAAACAAAAATATCAAATGCCAGATGACAACATGCAAGTGTGACTTCAAAGGACTTACCACTGTACCACCAAAATATGAGAGAATCACCCTCAAAGACATCAAGAAGTTGCTCGTTTATCCTATTTTTGCAGCATCTATATCACAGCATCCAGTTGAGTGCACCTTCGACAAACTGGCCTTGGCTGACTCCAAATGCAGAATAGGCGGATCCACCTTTAAATGGAACCTGCATGTGTTCTATGTTGGATTATTCTCTGGAGCCCTTCAAGTTATTCATGATCTAATTGGAGAGGACACCAAGAATGATAAGTTTACGTATCGTCTTGACCAACTTCACCAAAGAATATCATTTGATCTCAGAAGAAACTGCGAAAGAGACTATCACAGGTCCGACATCAGATTTGGATTCATGGACCTTACTAGGGTGATTGGTGTTGAGAGAAAAGACAATTTAATGATTTTTCTTGTTGCAAGACACACCTTCTAGGGCATGGCCATCATGCAACCTTTTCTTGCTCAACCAGAGATTTCTCTTATATCACAGCAATTCACTATTACCCTCCTACTCTTGTTTGATAGATGGACTAAGTCAGGGAATATTCCCCACAGGACCTTCTTCGCTGCCAACCAGTAATCAACAAACTATCCACTTGTATATTGAGTTACCTTCCAAAAAGGTGGTGGACAATCGCAAATCACCAGGCAGTTTTAAAGGTGCCCTAAGCCAAGAAACTCAAACACCGAAGGAAATAACTAAGAAAAAGAAAAGATCTAAGGGGTGATACACACCTAAGTTCCATTTCCCAACAACGTTTCCGGATAGTATGCAAAAATACGGCTCTGCAACCAATTTTGATAGTGGACCAGGCAAAAAACAGCATAAGAAGTTTGTCAAGAATCAAGCCCGTAACCATAATACTAACAGCAACAGGGTTGGTACTATGTTCACCTCCCAGGTTGGTTCTATGACTAGTGCTAGTGAGCAGAGCAATACAACTCATATGCATGGAAAGGTCAAGATCGAATGCCCACCTGCACCAAGCATCATATGGCAACTACAACTCCATACACCATAGTATTTCAAGGTCAATATGTCCTGGAAATCACACCCTCAAACCAATTGGGGCTTGTAACTTCAGAAACGTTGACATGACAAGAAGAAACGCCTCCTGAAGAACATCTTTGTGTTCCATTGATCATTCTATTCACTCTTGCAAGCCACAGAGATTACCACAAATTTCAGGGTGAAATTGTATCCAGTGGTTTCACTGAAATCAAGATTCTCTTGACAGCGATGGCCATGTGTCAATGTGATATTTAGATCAACTCCAAGCTTCAAGGGGATGGAATGTTATGACTAGGCCAATATTAAGTGGACACAATCTGAAGTTACAGGCGGGAATGTAGGTGACGAGTATCATTGTTTTGCAAAAAATCTAGGTTTTGTGAAGTACAAGACACCTGGGTATCCAACTTTTCTCCACAACAGACAAAATAAGAAGAAAGCAAAAGAGATCATGGTGGATGAACAGTTTATTGACAATTCTCTCTCATGATTGTGGACTGTTGTCACCAGTCTTGGTTGAAATTCGGTATATTCAATATCACCCTGGTCCACCCTTTTCAAATGCTGAACAGTACTGATGGATTGAGAATCATCCCCGTCGGTTGTATTGTATCTCCTGTTGGTGTTCGATGTCATCGCCAATTACCAGTCATCCACCAGCATTTAGTACTTGGCCACGGCTCCAGAAAGGATGTTGAGCTCATTATTCAGTAATATTATAGAGTCACACCAAGATCAATCCATTGAGCTATGTCTACATGTCAAAATGACAATATGTGGGATGACTGTGATGACTTGTCTGATGATAGTGAAAATTAAAGCACCAGTGATGAAGAAGGTAGTCTTCAATGTCAAAGTACCATGGAAGTAGAGCTGTGAGCTATAGTGATTTAAGTAATAGAACATAATTCACCACCAGATTTCACCAATCATAGAAAACGTAGTATTAGACCAATTCAATCCATGCAAAAAGAAAGCCACAGAAAGTAATAGACTACAAGAAAATGACTATGGAAATTTAGACACAATTCCACATCAAATGAAGCAAATGAGGGGTTTAAACATCGTACCTCCTGAGAATGAAACATATTAAAAACCGGTAAGGTTAATGCTTTGGATGACAAGCAGCTTCTTTAGGTGCATGTAAACTATCCTCAAAACCCACACATGGTGGACAAGTCTCAGTGCTGGGCTTGAGGGTCCAGGTAGGCACAGGCAAGTCTCCAACACCAGTGAACAAGTTGGCTTGATAATGGGTACAGGTCTCAATCAAAGGGTGTGGGCAAGTGTGGTGGGCAGCAAGGAGATAAGAAGGGGTGAGGTATTGGTGGTGGGCAGCAACAAATGTGCTGGCAAGTCTTCCCATCATGCATGGTGGGCAAGTCTCAGTGATGGGCTTGAGAATACAAGTTTACAAGAAAACAGGAAGGGGTGAGGTGGAGTGGTCTAGGTCTTATTGGTTCAGGTGGGCTCTGACAATGGCATTGCAACGTGGTAAGGTGTACAGGTGTCCTTGTGTAGTCATGCATGTATACAAATCAACAGGTGAAGTGTGGGGTAAGCATGTCTTCCTATTCCTATCATGCATGGTGGTCAAGTCTCAGTGTTGGGGTTGAGGGTGTTAGTGGGGTGATGTTGGGGTGAGCTTGATAATCATGGGGTCCCCGGGTGTTGGTGGAGGGCAGCCATGACTACAAACCAATGGGTGAAGGCTTCATATCATGCATGGTGGCTACAAGAAAACAAGAAGGGGGGGATGGGTTTTCATACCAGGCCGTCCGCTTTTGGGGGGGACTCGACCACGGATTTTCCCTCATGCATTTTGTTACAAATTGCGCTAACAATTTTGATCTCTGACATCCAACCATTTTGGCCAGAGTTTGCCCCAATTTTACACCCGCGCGAACTCTAGCTACATATATTAACATATAGCTGCATGATGCGTTGCATCTAGTCTTCATCTAGTGCATCATGCCAGGCGGCTTGGTGGTACGCCAACTGCAACCTTGAAATTGTGGGGCAAATAACCCATTAGGCTGGGCATCAAATTCATTGATTTCATCAATCCTTGGACCGATCGTACCTACCTTTGTCTACGGTAGTGGAGCATTTAGCTAGCTTTGTAGCCGCGTCGCGGCGCGCGACACGAGCTGCAAAACATCTCAACCATGACGATGAGCTGCCCCATCGCCCAAACTTTGCTTGCCATGGCTGGAATTTATGGAATGCAATGGTTCCGCCGCATTGAATCGATAGAATAGGCTATGGCTGAGGGCGGTGTGTCAGCATTTAGTCATAAATTAATTTTAGGTTTACTTCTTACATGATTTATTGCACTAAGGTTGAGTTTGACAAGCACACATTCTCGCGCTGCGCTCCAATGTTTCTGCTTGCCGTAACCATTGGGGATGGCAAGTGAGAACGTTCAAACTTCAGGCATTACTAGACAATAAAATATTAATAAAGCAAAAGGTTGATTGTTGTGTTAATTCATTGACCATCCGGAGGGTGAGCTAACAATTCATTCACCATGCAGGAGAAGCACCCCCAGAGCTGATCCAAAACACAGGTATGTGGCTTTATCTTTTTCTTGAATCTGTTCACATCCAAGGGAGTGGTGACCTCACCATCTCTTGCAAGCCTATAGTATGATACCATGTTCATCCTAGCTCTTTTTGAGAAATGCCGAGACCGCGTAAGTGAAAGTAACCTTTCACTTAAAGCTTCCTCTAATAACATCCTAAAGTTGTCTTTTTCTTCTTACTTTCCCAGGGCTATTTCCTGTGCCAGTAGTCTACGATACAGACAATTGATAATTAATTATATTAAAAGTGTAATGTCATCATCGTATTACTAACTTTTTGGTTACTGTTATTAGTTTACTGTGTAGTGTGGCTGTTGTTTTCAGTTTGCCATGGCTTAATGTCATAGCCATCGGTGGTGGTTGCTGCTTTGTTGTTATCATGCCGTTGTGGATTTCTTC
>JAZGVS010000884.1:0-11659 GCA_037356235.1 Bacterosira constricta
TGAGCTCCCTCGAGCGTTGGGATTGGTGTCTCACTTTCTATGAAACATACCAGGCCACGTAGGAATTTAAGAGTACGACCCGATCGTAGGATTGAGATCTTTAAGCCATATGCAACTTGACCAAACAAAATCGTCCAACAACTAAGGAAAGTAGGGATCGCGATCAAATTATTTTTGGACCCACCAAGAAAAATGCCCAACTGCGTCATCAAACTCCGCTGAGATATCCACACCAGGCAGTACATACGACAGCCCAACCAAGAGAGGGTGGACTGAAACCTGGTACCATGTGTGGTTTGCGAGCCATGGGCCATGCAAGCACCTCATCATCATCACCATATCTGCATATGGTCACTTGTGCCAAGTTAAGAATGGTGCTTCCCCATCATCCACTGGCAGATATCACTATCCTATACCAGTGGTTGATTGTTATTTAATATTTTTTACTGCTGTTGAACGTCATGGGAATGGAATGCATGTAGGCCTCAATAGCCCCCCAAGGCAGGTATGACAAGGTACGGCATCTGGGAGGAAATATGGTCCCATTTTGGCCCAATCAGACTCATACCCTCTAATAGGAACACCCCCTTACCCAACAGTATCCTCTGATGGGCCGCCGGTGGGTGTTTGTTAGGAGATACGGAAAGGCAGCCATCTATGGTTTTTTTAATGTCATGGGAGATGAGTTGGGGCTTTGGGCCAAAATAAATCGTCAGGATCAATCACCCTCAGCCGGCAATGGTGCTCCGGCCTTTCTTTTTATTGTGTGGTGTCATGTTTTTGGGGATGAGTGGACCCGATATGTATGTCCCCTCTTTGATAAATTGGGGGGACGACAGTGACAGCAATGATGATATGAATGATGATAGTGATGAAAAAAATGACAATGATGGTAATATCATCGTACCCCCTCATCTAGTATCTTCATCACGCTAGTACAATGTCGATGTCGATGGGGATAGTGATGGCGACGCATATATCACAGGAGTGTCTTTGGATTATGATACCAAAATCATTCCTGAATCACAAACATATATCCATGCGGTATCTGGGCCTACCATTGAGATGAGGAGGATACGGCTGATGCAAGCTTCACCAGTGACACTGACACAGCCATTATAGCCGCTACCCAAGAAGGAATCACAAGAAGGTTGTCAGTACCAGCTGGTAACCATTCCATGGCCCAGGTAGGTTCAATAATAAATATGAGGATAACACCCATGGACGAAGCCTCTTCATGCAGACTAATGACATCATCAGGGACACATTCCTAATTCCTAATAGAAGAAAGTGGTGACAAGGCAATGGTGCCGATGCTTGGGATGAGTACATCTTGAGGATCATTATGACCGAATTGAGTTTAAAGAAAGGCCTAAATCTTCATGGCCAGCGCAATGAGAAAGCAGTTGTGAAGGAGCTTCAGCAGATTCGCAACATGGACACCTTCACTCCCATCAGCATCAGGCCACAAGACATGACCAAGACACACTGTATGGAGCTGGTGTCTTCATTGATGTTCCTCAGGGGAAAGCAGGAGATCATACTATGTAGAGCCAATTCTGTGCCAATGGCAGCACATAGTACAATCACATTGACAAGGTGGATGCCACATCATCAATAACACATACGGAATTGATATTCATCACGTCAGCCATTAGCACACACGAGCAACACAATAATGCAGTTTTAGATGTGATGGGCACAGTACTGCTGATGCTAACAAGGATGTGATTTTGGAATTGAAAGGAGCACTCGCTGAGCTCACGTGCAAGATACACCCATCCCTAAACCAACAATTCATTGTCACAAACAGCAAGGGGCAATCAGTCCTGTACGTCAAAATTCACAAGACCTTATATGGACTTCTGACGAGTGCTCTGCTCTTCCACCGTAGATTGGTAACATAGTTGGAAGGGTATGACTTCAAGTTGAACCCATATGATTCATGTGCCGCTAACATAGATATCAACAGTTCTCAAGTGACCATTGTGTGGCATGTGGGTGACCTCAAGGTGTCTCACAAGGAGGACTTACATCTCACTGATAGCAAGCTTACGTATCTTCCACCTGGGTACTGATTTTGATTCCAGTTCAGATGGCAAGGTCAAGGCTTCCATGGTGCCTTATTTGAATGACTTACTGCATGGATTTTCTGAACGCTTGGGGCATGCACAGAGGCCATACCAGCTGTTGAGCATCTATTCAAGGTGGGACTGGCGGAAGATTCGCATCTGCTCCCAGAAGAGCAAGCTGCAGCATTCCAGCATTCCACCACGCAGCTATTGTTTCTGAGCTCCCGGGCGTGTCACGACATCTCATGTCCCTGACTACTAGAGTCAAGGACTCCGACGAGAAGACAGCTGGGGCACGCTCAAGCATATGATCAGATACTTGAAGGGAACATGCAAGCTCCAGCTCATACCAACCGTAGATGCCATAGCAGTGGTCAAATGGTGGATCAACGGATCTTATGTCCCTCATAAAGATTGTAAGGGACACACAGGTGGCATGATGCCACTAGGAAAGGGGGCTATTAAGAGCTCTTCTAAGAAGCAAAAAATCCAGGGTCCAAGTTCTACCAAGGATGAAGTGATAGGAGTCTTTTACCTCCTTTCACAAGTCACTAATATTGATACTTCATCAAGGTGCAGGGCTACACTGTGGATGAAATTATGATCAAACAGGACAACAAGAGTGCCATTCTTCTCAAAATCAATGGGTGATTCTACAGTGGCAACAAGACCAAACATTTCCATAACCGATACTTTTATATGAAGGACAATGTTGACCAAGGCCTCATTGATATTGAGCACCGCCCTAGGGTTAGAAATACGTAACCCCCCTAAGTAATACTTAGAAGTAAAAGTAAAGTAGCCTCTAGTTGATATGCTCATACCCAAGTCTTCATATACTGGAGCCCCAGGGGAACTTGATATCGATGGCGAGATGCAAGGAAAGGGAGACGTCATGTGCCTATGGACACTGATATCAGACTCTATCCTTTGCACCCACCGCAAACGATGCCGGGGAGTCACACTGTGCCATGTTGCAACAGAGCTCATCACACATTGCTGTGCAGACGCATATGTTGACGATACGGATACACTTGAGCAGGCAAGTGACAATGAAACCATGCAGCCGGCAAGTCAAGACGTGGACGAAGCCCAAACCAACAACGAGGAGGAACCAATGGAGATTGACGGAGTCCAAGAAGTTATCGAGAATCTCAGACACAGCGCAACTGAATGGACTAAATTTGTTGCAGCAATTGGTCATCTCATGGCGTTCCATAAATGCTGATGGCAGGTGCTCGGATGGATTGGGGTTAATGGCCGTCTGGTCCCACGTACACGGGATGACATCCATGGAGACATCTACCTCTGTGATGAACAAGGCCTCCAGTCCAAAGTAAAATTTAAACCAAGTGACCAACCAAATGAAGGGCTGGGATTCTCACTCGCTCCCCAGGGTTCACAGACCCCGGAATTTGACAAACGAGTTAATCAAGCGAAGACATGTGCTGCGGCCGTCTCTATGAACATGCAACAACTTAGTATGGCAATTGGGCGAGTGGATTGCTCCACTTGACAAATAGATCTGATACATTCGGGTGCTTGGATGCAAGTTGGCGACATTGACCTACGCAGCAATGCTGAAACAGTTGACCACATGCTGACTTTTCTTTTTCCTTATATTCAAGTATCTCTCTCTTTTCCAGAGGTATCCATCTGTTATAAGCTTTCTCAGAAAGAGTACCAGTAGTGGGAGAGGGAGCGGCCTGAGTATAGGGCTCAGTTGGCGGCATCTCCTCCTCCTTTGTCTCTTGATTGTGACTCTGTTCAGTGGCAGAAGTACGCGAGGAACAAATGCTGCCTCAAGCAGAATTGCCAACACACAAATGACTGGAGCAATGCAATGCTTTCTCGGAGGCCTTGGTTTCATGAGGTTTCGTGGTTGTTGCTTCTCGCTCAGGACGATTGGCCTCACGACTCACGACTGGCGAGGCCAACGACGTCTAGAGATAGATAATCCATTTGATGACTTCATACTCCTATCCACTCCTATCGTACCTAACTATCTAATCACTGCGATTTAGTGGTTCGTTGTTCGTTCGTTCGTTCGTCGTCTTACTTGTGAAAGTAAGTCGTGCGTGACCAAGACCTGGACCCTGGACCACAACCCTGACCACAACAAGACACATAGTCGATTTGATTTCCTATGTAGATCCCTCGCACAGCCTCGCACTCTGCGCGAGCTGCGAACACCATGATGTATCCATGTCTATTGTATCCTTTCTGACAATCAATTCAAAATATACATTCATGAAGAACATATTACTATCTCATGCACTGAGGAATTTAGGATGTTATTGAAATTTATTTTCAGCTGCCGAAAACTCGTCGAGACATCCTTTCTTGAGATTTTGGCGCCACCTTCGTACCTCCTACCTATGTAGAGATTCCTAACAGGCACCAATACATATGGGTACATGAGAAAAAGTGAGAAAACATGAACACGGCGGCATCAGGCGGCATCTATCTGGCGCGCGGTATGCAGCATCTTGCGGATTGCGGCCACCATGAAGTCGGCCGACTCAGTATGCATTGAAATTGAAAGATAACTCACACTGCTCACTCTTCAATAAGACAATGCAATCATCATGAACAACCCAACCAAACTAGGCGCCAAGGCCGCAAACTCCCTCCGCGAAAAACGACGACTCTCACAACACCCCCAAAACGATCAAAGCAATGGCAATTGCAATGACACCAGCTACAACGACAGTAAAAGTATTGATATTGACGATGCAGCAGCAATAAACATACTCGAAGTCTCCATGACTGAATCGGTAGCCAGCAACACCTCCAATCGATCCAATGTGTACTCCTTCTTTGATCCGGCGGATATTCGAAAGCCACCCGCGTCTCCGCTATCCACGTCGAATAATCCCAATACTAGTATGCAGTCAGGACAACCATTATTTGAAGAGGCCAACGGTAATTTCGAAGCTTCAGGAGATGATGCCGCCTCCCGCTGTTCGCATGGCTCAGCTTCCACGGAACGAATTGGCAACCATAAATCATCCACGCCGTCGTCCGTGCCGGCGAATGCGTCCGCTTCGGCGGTACGACCATCGTCGTCTACGTGGATTTTGGAGGAGAGGGAAGTCAAGTATGAAGAGGGGGCGACGGAGTTGTTCATGCTTGTGGAGGATGCCAAGTGGGAGGATGTTTGTGATAGGTGAGTGATATGTGTGTGTCGAAAGTTTGGTTTGATGCGTGGTTTTTGAGGTACCTTTGATATTCGGATGCGTATGTTATTGAACGTTTTGGAATTTGTTGCTTGCGCCTCTGCCTTCTTGGTAATTTTTAGGGTGGAAGAAGAGCCGGCCGATGCAAGAACTTGGGTGGTCAGTTCGGGGACGGAAAATACGGTGTTCTCGTGGAGTGTTTGGAGGAGATTGCCATTGCATGAGGTAAGATGTGGATTGAGTATTCTATATTTTGAATCGCTATCTTTCACTTTCACTTGTGCTAATTTATTATCTGGTTTTTCATTTGCTTCTTGATCAATTTTATTATACAAATATTCAACAAACTGATGTGGCATATATATCCAATCAACAATCAACAATACATCATCATGACAAAACACAACAAACTTCACATTGCAGGCATGTCGACGCCAACCACCCCCCGTTGTAATCTACTCCCTTCTCGCGGCATACCCTGCATCCTCCATGGCAGAATCCAACTTTGGAGAACTCCCCCTCCACGCTGCCGTTCGCTGCGGGGCCTGTGCCGAAGTGGTGAACTGCATCATCGCCTCCTACCCCGCAGCAGCACTAGCACGCGACAATTCAGGATGCACACCATTAGATATCTTGAATGGAACGGGCAAGATGATGGATCACGACGCAGTCGTGGCAGCGCTGAATCGAACCATTGCCGTTCTAATAAAGGAGGAGGAGGCATGGGAGCACAAAATGTCCTCCATGCAGATGGAATTCAAATCGAGCAAGGAGAAACGAAAGAAGGAGTATGAACGAGTGGTCGCTAATAAAAATGCAGAAATTGAGGATCTCAAACGAACATTGGACCAGGAGGAACTTGCCACTTCCAATCTTGCTTCAAAAGTCATTCAGGCGGAACGGTTGGTGCAAGATAGGAGCAAGTTGGAGAAGAGATATCAAGAAAAAATCAAAAAGATGGAGGAGGAAATCAAAGAGCTTATGACGAGCAATTCCACGCGCAAATCCAAGATTAAGGATTTGGAAGATATTGTACGCTCGGATCGTAAGACTATAGTGGAGTTGAATAACCGGGTTCAAACTTTGCAATCGTCAATGGCACAGCTGTTACAAGAAGAGGAGGCATTTGCTGCCACAAAACTCGCCAATGCCGAAAAGAATTTCAAGGTATTGATGGAAAGTCAATTTGTATTCTTGAGGGAGACGGAACGGAGAAAGGATTTGTTACGGGGGAGGGTGAAGCAGCTGGGTATTCAGATTCCTCCGAAGAAAAAAACAAATTCGGCAGAGGAGGAGGAGAAGAAGAAGGCTAAGAAGGGGCCACCACATGTAGAAGAAGTGAGTAATAATGAAGTGGCGGAGAAAGCTTTGGCTTCGGCGATGGCCCACTTGAACCCTTATATGGATGGCCAGGATGAAACTGAGAGAGAGGAATGATGGTATTGTGTGTAGTTACTTGTTGGACTCTATCTGTTTCAGTAGTATTTGTTTATATGGTAGATGGTAGGAGAAATGCAACCTTTTCTGACGAATCTTTTGTTGGTATGTAGGCAGCGAGCTACAGTACCTTGCAGTTTGTTCCATGACAGAGGCATTCTTAATTGTTGGTAGGGGTCGTAGATTTAAATTAGGAACCTCAACCATGAATCAGATACCAACTGGCATACAAATCAATTTGAATATGTTTTTTCTTGAAAGCCATATCTTTTACCCATGCGGAAAGAAAGTAATGAGTAATGATAGGCCGAGCGATAAGCGATGCCTGCACAGAGAAGCTGGTTTCTTTCCCTAAACAACGAATCCTCTCTCGACCAGTGACATTTTTTGCATACTGGCTTAGTGTTGTTACCCCCATCCAAAGCAATAGTTGTTGCCCAAATGATACAATTGATACTCGATAGCAGCCCTCTAAGAATAATTTTGCATGGCTTATTTAGTAATTGAAATTATTGCCATACATATACAGATCATTTTCACACAACATTGATATGCTAGACAAACCTACAGCTGGATAGTATTTTTTGATACTACAAAATGATGCAACATTCATCCATAACATCCTCTATGACATCTGAGGCGCCTCCTACACCAGCAGCCATCCCGATCACTTCGGCTGCCATACTAGCTCCGCCAATCATTCCCATCATATGTGACAAGTCGAAATTGTCATTGCGTTCCATCTCCACATGCTCACCGTCGGCGATGAAATTATATGGTAGATCAAGGACTGTACCGGAATGGCAGCAGTCCATAAGACATGTCACGAGGACTCCTTCACTCATTGGCTTGACTAAATATTTTAACAAGTCATCANCTAATGAAACGCTTACCTTCCTGTTGCCATCATCTCATACCTCGTTGTAGATAAATCCAACCTTTGATAAATTTAGTTTATTTATTTCATCATCAAATAGACCACCCACCACCAAATCAAACGAATTATGGTGAGGCATCAATCAAAGAAGATCAGCCATATCAACCATCAAGAGCACAACCCATCCAACCAACCAGCATCACTTTGCCAACTTGTCACAAAGCTTGGTTAGTCACCATCCAAGCCTTTGCCGAACGCAAGTCCATACACTCTCTTCACCGTCTGCGATAAAATTATATGGTAGATCAAGAACTGTGCCACTATGGCAACAATCCATAAGGCATGTCATGAGGACACCTTCACTCATTGACTTGACTAAATATGTTAATAAATCATCATGTAGAATGAAGCCTGCAAAAAGGATAGGAAATGAAAAAATGTTAATGTTTAATCTCCCTGAAAGAGGTATTTCGACAATACTTTCACTTACCATTTTGCCGATAGTCCACGGGAATCAAAGTTTCATCGTACCCGTCATCTTCATCTCCATCCTGGTCTGAAACGCGTCCACCATGTCCAGAGTAATGAATCCAAACTGTATCCCCCGGCTGACTGTCTCTCACAATCGATTCAAATGCCCCCATGATATTCCTGTAAGTTGGTTCATCGTGCATTCCCTGTCAATAGGATAGGAAATTGATTCAAAATGTGCATCGTATGAGAGTTCCCAATTAAAAGTAGTTCGAGATGACGAGTACAAACCGATAATGAGATTGCCAGGAAAATCTTGCTTACTCACATCATCCATTAAAACCGTCGTGTTTGATTGTTGAAACCCAAGACATCCCTGCAAATATTTGGAAATGTTCAGCACCTTTCAGGGGGTACCATGCCATCATCAAGCAGTGATTGAGTTAGAACATGGTGGAATGAATTGAAGGTGACAAGATACCATACACTCACATCATTGTGGCATCCCTTGATTAGGCACATCATAATTGTAAGAGAGAAATGAGGACAAAGCACAAACATTGGGGATAGATCTCATGAGATTACAATACATCAATAAATTATGTAAGTAATAGTATGACCCAAGCCATCAAATCATGAAACTTACCGAAAGCTCCCCGTTCTGTCCTACATAGTTGATGCCAATCAAAACCGCCCGCTTCGTCCCCTCGGGGTGATTCACAATCGACATCGGTTCGTTGACATCAATCAGTCGCGAACTGGATAATTGAGGTACCTGAGAGTATCCCTTCCCGGAAAGATTGCGTCGCATAGCGCGGAGCACCTCCACCCAGCTTTGGTTGCCACAGTCTTGCGGCTGACCACCATTGTCATTGTAGAGGACTTGAAGCAGCCTTTGACAAAAGAGATTAACAGATCTGTTTATGCGTGCATCAATGGACACGAAAAATTCTTGCACAAAAGTTTTGTTGGGAGCCTAACTTACGCAGCAGTGCAGGCGCCTCCTGCACGTCCAGCCGGATTGGGCAATTCGAAGTTAGAAATGTTCGCATCCGCCGAGGTTTGCGTGTCGTGACAACCGGATAACATGCGGACCTCAGCGGAGATCTCGGCGTCGATGCGATCTTGGTAGGATGGCATTGTGTATGCGATTATCTCTTGCGTTGCGGTGGCGCGGTATTGGTTTGAGTGCTTACTTTTGCTTTTGTTTTGTGTTGATGTGTTGCTCACAAGATCATTGATGGTGATGGTGCCAGGGGATGGTGCATGGTGCTTGCCTGTGCTTGCTGCTTTTGCGCAGAGACAGAGAGAAGAAGAAGAAATGAAGAGGCGAAGCACACGCGGCCGGCGGACGGCGGCGTACGAACATCCCGCCGACCCCATAACGGTCAGAGATTCTACGATTACCCTGGTAAGACCCTGGTATTGTACATTTCTTGCATTTCTACACAGTTTCTACATCCAAAATCTTCGACTCTCCCCTTTTAAAAATATGTCCGATCTTGCGGGATCTGTCCTTTGTTGCGAGCGGTTGGGTGTTGGGAGTTTTTTGTGTAGGTAGATTGAGACTTGTGCGAGCTGTGACACCTCTCCTGCAACAACCCGGTTGGCAAAGGTTTGTCTGATCAGACATCAAACATAGGCCTTGCGTTAATTGAACACAAATTCTCAGCTGTCCGATCGGCAGATCTAGGTCTAAGGTGCCCTATAGCTATACTATAGTTATAGTGCCGGATTTAGTGCAGGATCCGGCGACACATTTAGGTGCCCCAGTTCATATGCCGGTTATGTGCTGGATGTGCCAGATATCATGCCGTCCCGCCCGACGTCCTTCTTTCTCTTTGGCAAATCAAGATATACAAAGATCGTCTCAACAATTACTCGAACCCGAACTGCCCGCTTCTGTGTGTATCCCTGGTCGCTGCTCCACAACCCCCGCCCCCACTGCTACTTCTAACAGGGTGAGTCGAGGTCGATGGATACCTCTGGAAAGAGAGAGATATTTGAATATAAGGAAAAAGAAAAGTTAGCCTGTGGTCAACCGTTTCAGCATTGCTGCGTAGGTCAATGTCGCCAACTCTCATCTAAGCACCCGAATGTATCAGATCTATTTGACCATCAGTCGTTGCGTTCATGAGCAAACATAACATGCCTTGCAATTTGCGGTTCATTGGGTACTCTCTTTCGGGCAACCATGCCATTGCTGCCATGTGCGAGCTGTTCCGAGAGGGATACCAACTCCGAGATAAGAACAGCTCAGGCTGTGTTGGATATGAAAATCCCAGGTGGGACGAGAAGGAGGCCTGTGGTCGTCAAATCGAAAACGCCATCTCAAAAGGGTACCCTAAAGCTTACTATGAACCTGAAAACCGCGATCCTACCAATGAATCATCATGCAAATCTATTAAGATTGGACTCTCAACTGTAACCGGGTTTAGGAAGGCCAACATAACGGAAACATGGTTCACTCAACAGGGTGGTGTAATGATTTGGAACCACGGTGTTCATTGCAAGGAGAAGGAACCATCATGCATCTAAAGCATAATGAATCAAACTTTAGTCAATTTCATCCAGAGGACCCCTCACTATGCCAATCGATGGAAGATCCTTTGGCGTCAAACAGAACTTCAACATTGGAATGGTACGAACAAGAATGGATATTATTTCTTGGGGCCAGGTCGATCATGTGCCCCCCTACGATACGAGTATGAAACAAACACGATAATCGATGATTGGCGAAACGCACAGGCAAGACAGTTTTTAGAGGAATCTAATCTGACCAATTATATTCCAACCATTCCCATTGCAAAGGCATCAGAACCCTTATGGAAAATGCATGCCAAAGATGCAGAACGAAAGTCCTATGATTGCAAACACTACTGCTACAGTCCATGGCATTTTCACATTACATGGGATGGGATGCTTCAAGATCTGAAACAGTTGGTGGCCAATTCGCAGTAGTGCTGTCTGATTGAACTGCATGTGGCCAATTTAATTAATTGTGAGCTCGCTATTGCAGCTTTTATTCAGGACAATACTCCCCCCAAGGAAAATATGCGTTTGGTCGTCTGATTTTGGCCATCATCTTTCTCAGTCAGCAGTCAGACTAGATATAATATTGCAAAACAACAATGGAATTGGACTAGGTATCAGAGGTCCTTTTTAGTGTTAGTGCCACCACAATAGTCTCCAAGAATAAGCGATGAGTAATCAATGGAATGATATAATAATTCTAAAACTAATACCAACAGATGTGGAATGCATCCTATTAATCAGGGGGGAAATACTTTGGTCAGGTGTCGGTCAGATGTATCTACCGCCAACTGTCTGGTATAATCATGTGGATTGTAAACTTTAGATTCCCGCATAATGAGATCCTTCTTGAGGTAGGTACTTAGGGAAAATTCATTTTGTTGGTAGAATGATCAACGATGATACAAACGTTGATTTTCAATCATGTCCAAATGCCAAGCCAAAGCACAGTCTGCATTTTCTTTATGCTAAACATGGCGAATACATTGATTGGGATAAAAAGGACATGATCAATTTATGAGCTATCTAAACATACGAACATGGCTTGATCATGCGTTTGTTTGTGTGGCTACAAATAGCCGTTGCGCTGT
>JAZGVS010000885.1:0-11650 GCA_037356235.1 Bacterosira constricta
TGAAATATTTGGGTACGCTTTTGTGAATGGGAACGTTTTTGGGATTAAAATCCAAGTTCCAATAAAAGAAACATGTTGATGTAGTAGCATATTTGAAGATATCAGCCATGGTATTCGGATCAAGGCTGAGACAAGAACAGCACTACTACAAAGAAGGGGAAGTAGCAAGGGCATTTTGGGATGTCCTGAATCAATTTTTTGAGGCATCAATATCTGTCAAAGAGTTCAACAGACATCAAAATTGTATTGGAGCATGGCAAAAGAACATTGGGAAAAGTTGATCATGGCTTATTGTTGATATTTATTGTTACAAATTTGATAAAGAGTAAACGAACTAAGTATAGGTCAAAATACAATTAAAAACTATGACATTGCACTAAATTTACTATACAAACAACTAGAATTGGGAAAATTACCACCAAAACAAGGGGCAACCATAAGATAAACCCAAGACCATATGGGAGGAGAGGTAATGAAGTTCCCAGGGCTCAATATCCGACATTTTTTTGTCTGGATAATTTGTTTTTGAGAAGCCTTGAAAGAGCTCTCAAATATTTAGGGGATTGCCGATGTAGATACATAGATAGGGTACAAAAAAGGCACGGGTCTGAATCTTGTTTTTTATAGAGGTTTCAATGAGGTAATGAGGGTCTGAGGGGCCAAAATAGATTGTTTTGGGGGGCAGAAAAAAGAGGGTCAGAGGGTCTGGGAGCCCCCAAACCCAAATGATTCTCTAACATGCGGTCAAGAACTATTCTTATGACGCCCCCTCGACCAAAACAAAAGTTTCAACTTGAGGGCTGATCTTGGTAGGGTAGTTTTTTTTAATCATTTAAGCAATTTTTAATATAGGTGTGTAAAAATTTAAAAATTGCGAAATATTCAGTTCATATCTACTTAATGTTACATTAAGCTTTGGGGGAATTTGCCTCTTAGCAATGCATGTTTCTATATTACAACATATCAGGGGTTAATATCTTAGAATTAGAACCACGTGTCTTCACATGCTATGGAGTTACCGAAACAACCTAAATACAATTGTAATTGTTCTCTTGGACCCAATCATATTCCTGTTTTAGTTCGTCGTACATCTCGGAAGAAAGATTGATCTTTCTACTGTTCAAGATATCATGAACTGTCCATTATTCAAGTTTATCCATTTTGCCGCTAACGTTTGTGGCTACACTGGAACAAGCAAGGATCTAATTGTGAACTATTCATCCTCTATTTCTCAAGGCCAAGTCTGCTGCAAGTAAAGAAGAAATCCAAATTGGAAGCAAGATATGAATGGACTCTTCCAACAAGAGTATTGGAAAGCCGCTTGCACTGAAATTAGAACTTTAGAAAACATGGATGTCTGGGATACTGCTGATAAAACCGGTGACATGAATGTCATTCAAGCCATTTTTGGGCCTTCAAGTTGAAATAGTTCCCAGATGGCTTAGTCAAGAAGTTCAAAGCACATTTATGTGCTCGTGGTGATCAACAACTAGAAGGAATTGATTTCTTCAAAACCCATGCCCCCATTGTCCAATGGAATACTACGCGATTACTACTCATTCTAGAAGTACTATTGAAGCTCAAGTCCAAACAAGGAGATATTAGTGCTGCATTCTTGCATGCTGACTTAAACAAAAATGAAAAAGTTTATGCTGAGATGCCTGTTGTATTCAAGTGAAGAAGAATGGCAAAGTCCTGAAATTGAAGTCAACTCTTTATGGACTATGTCAAAGCCCTAAGACTAGGATATTCTGAAAGTATTTGGCCAATGCCATAATTGCAAGCCGTACAAAAGTTTAAAAGCTTGATCCTTGTCTCTTCGTAAACGACAACGTCATCTGGTTATATTAATGATATATGATATCCTCTTCTGGTCCACCCATGAAGCCTGTGGCATTACTGAGTTGTGTGCTGGGTATCAAGTTGCGCAAAGAAGGTCTAATATTCGAAGAAGAAGAAGAAGAAGAAGACAACACACTAGGTTTCTTAGGAGTTACTCTTGATCTTGATGAGACTGATGAAGGTTTGATTGAAACAAAGCAGACTGGCTAGACTGATCATGTTACCAAAGCATTGGGTCTAGATACCAAGATGTATATTTCCAAATAGACACCCATAGAAGTAAGTCCCTTAGTTTAAGATGATGCTGGAGAAGTTGCAAGCGGCAACTTCAGTTCCAGCAGTGTCATTGGAATTCTTCTACATATGTCTGGACATACTTGACCTGATATTGCACATGCAGTTAATTGCTGTGCAAGGTGTATGTTTTGTCCACACCATTCTCATGAAATGGCATTGAAGAGAATTGGTCACTATCTGAAGACAGCAAGGAACAAACGTTTGATCATTGACCCTTCTGATGAATTAAAAATCGGCGCAGATTTTGCAGGAATGTTTTGGCAAGAGGATTCCTACAATCATACTTATGCAAAACGTAGGACTGGCTTTGCAATCAATGTCACAAATTGTCCTCTGCTTTGGATTTCAAAAAAACTCCAGCGGCAAAATTAAGTACCATGTAGGCTGAGATAAATGCATTGGCGCATAGCTGTTGTGAGCTCTTCCCTATATCATGGATCTTGTTCAAAAAGTTGGTGAGGTCATTGGACTTCCTACTGAAGACTTGGCAGCAACTAATGTGTCCATTCACAAACACAATGCAGGTTCATTGATTCTTGCTGAAACAATTCCACCACAGTTCACACCCCGGAGCAAATATTATACTATCAAGACAGTATGTTTTTGTGAGAAAGTTCAGAAGAGACGAGGAATTAACCAAGATACCGCCGAAAGCTACATGTGAGTGCCCCAGAAAGAAGATTATCGGATGATGATTGTAATATCAGACCGCAATTATCTTCAAGAGTGAGTGTGTTGATGTTGAGTGAGCCTATCTCCTCATAAAACCCAATCCAGGTTCTAGAAGTGTTACCAGACCACTGAGTTACCTATTTCGATCATTGAGTTACCTATTTCGATTATTGTGTTCTCATTCGCGCACGCTGAACGTACGTACCTGTACACGCGTCATCATTCCTGGCCACCTGTTATCTACATTAGACATTTCACGATCAGAAGACGTATCTAGCCTTGGTCAGTGTTGAACTTTCTCTATAAAATCCAAAAGTGCCATCTGGATCCTCGTCAGTTATCATCGATGACAACATAACTTGCCTATCTACATAGTATCAGCACTGCTCCGTACCAGCCCTTGCCGAACACACCCCACCCATCATTGATTGTCATCACCATTTCGTAGTCATTATTCACTCCCAGCACCCGTGTCTCAATCTCATATCTCCACCTCGCGATTTTGACGTCACTGTCAAACCTATCCACCATCGTCATCGCCATCACCTTCGTCGCCCTCATTGCACCACCATCATCATCGCTATTGTTGTCGTCGCCCTCGTCGCCATCACTGTCAAACATCTCCACCACCATCAGTGTCACCACCATCCTCATCATCATAGCTGTGTGGCCTAGTATCATGACAGTATACTCCACCCTAAGGTACATTGACCGCCATCCTCCGAATCCTTATCTTGGGACAACAACTTTCAATCGCGAGAGTCATGGAGGACGGCTCGGACATCTACTGTCCCTTCTCCTCATTCACGATGCATCACTTTTTAATGGCATGGACGGTTGTGACAATTTCCTTGAGCTTGGGTGTAACGATGGCACTTTTACAATACTCTTCCATGGTACCGTTGCATTGATCTCTCCCAACGTTTTCCACAGTTACATGATTGAGCTTGATCCTGACAGGTATTAGCTATCAGTTACCTTCATCGATCTCTGCCATCGAGACCTACCCAGCTACATATCTTCGCACCATGGTTCATATGCTGACGAGTGGCTTTTTCTCCCTACGCCTGAAATCATGAACTTGTATCTTAATAACTTCGACCTATGTGTTCACGGCAAAACAGCTGGACATCTCTGCGCTCGGATGGAACATTATTGTCTTACTGGTTCCATTCTCATTTGTTTTGATACATTTTTTCCTAAGGACTCACACTGGCGAGAGGAGAGGTTCATCGTCACTTTTATTCCTTATGAGCAAATCTCTTGATTTTGTCTCCCCAACCCAAGCATTAACAGCAATCCTTCCCAATTAATCGATCTACCCATCTTCAAATATACTAAGATGCCACATCCACACAGTCATCCCAAGTCTCAGCGCAATACAAAACCCACCGTCATCTCCTTCCAAGATTTTTGGAGATACAATGATGTAGTACGATAACTATTTAATGCTGTGTGATTGCATATCAGCTCTTTTGTACAGTTTTTCTTTCATTTTATATATTATATTCTTTGTATAAGGTATAACATTATTGCTTTCACAACTTCCTACATCCTTTTCTAGACCGTTGGCCACCAATGTACAATCATCTCTGAAAGGTATTTCAAAAATACTATGACGCTTGCACTGGAATAGTAGTCTATCCTTTTCCAAATCTGACAACTGGGCATCTGACGCCAACTCAGGATCGTTGTCCGGATATACATTGAATAGCAAGTCATTGTTGTTGAGGGCTGTGTGGTACCCTGGTATTTTTTTTGATACTTCCTCATCAGCTTCCTCTTCAGCTTCCTCATCAGATTTGGCAGATGCACGAGCTACCTTTGAATATTGTTGTGTTTTTAAAGCATCTTCTGTCATAATTGCCCAACGTAACTTCTCCTTATCGGACAAGGCAACCCAATTCCAAACCTAATCATAGGTCAACCACATTCGCTTTGGAAGATTTACCCATTTTCCATCCAATCTGTTTTAACTGTATCCGACAATAGGTTCAATTTCTCCATTGAATGGACTCGAGGAGTAAGGCAAGAATTGATGCCTTTGTTCTGCCTTCTTCCTCTTCTCTTCTTGTCTGGGTAAACCCGAACGGGATGATAGCCTTTCCATTTTTAGTATTTACAAATCCAATGACTCTATCGCAATTGACTTCCTAGCCACAATCTCGCTCACTTTCCTGTAGGAGTGCTGTCTCACCCATTGATAATATCTAACAGATTGAAGGAACAAGTCGAGCTCTATTTGCTCATCAATTTTCCAGACCACCGCAAACGCTTGGGGATATCTACTGGATTGACGGATGGTCAGCCAATCACTTGGGTCGTCAACGAGTGTCAAAAGTTGCTCGCAAAGTCCAGCGTTTATTTCCTCTTCTGTAAATACGATCTCGAGTGAATAGAAAGTCAATTCTTCTGAGCTCGAGCTCAAAGGTGATGATGTCTGAGATGGGTTGGTATTGTAACTGAATTGACGGCTAGATGAAATTGTATGATACACATTATGTGATCTGCAGAGTAGATCCACGATCTTACCTGTCTACTACTAACAGTCTAAATCTGTGTGTGGGAATCAATACCTCCCTACAGGGCGTTTTCGCCAAAATATAGCCAAAATCGCACGGAACATCTCCACAACACCGGAGGATGGACAAATCCATTCATCAGCACATCAATTCGTTGCACCCTCGCCCTTTCGCTGTGGCCATGTTCCCCGAAGGCCAAAGCAAAAAAAGAACGAACCATTGAACTCGCTCGACGGACAACAAACCCCACCACTAATAAATTGGGAGTCATACAATCATTAAATATAACACAGGCGTTGAAAACCAGACAAGTTGTAGGATCATCCCTGGAAGTTGATGCAAGTGGCGCTTGAACGCCCTCTTCGACTTTCATGATGGATGCGTCTTCCTCGTCTCCTTCCGCCAACTCCACCAAAGCCGATGTCTCAGTATCGTGATGTACCTGTTGCATTGCAAATGACACGGCCTGCGTCTCCACTGTATCGAAGTACGCATGTGATAGCTGCGTTGACAATCATTGTGTTTGTATCTTCGGTCACCAAGAATGGGATAATGCCCCGCCGATGTTGAACGTTCTCAAAACCTGAGTAGGGCGTGTACTGTAGTACGAGAAGTCAAGTGTTACAAGATCATTATTTTCAACAAACAACAAATGGACGCCACGATGCCAATGGTAACGACGGAAGAACAAGGTGGAGGTGAAAAGGAGATTGAGCCGGAGGTGGCAAAAGGGTTGATGGCCATGACCACGTCGGCTGCAAGAAGCACAATGAGAAGGACCAGCAGAAAGAGCTCTACCTCTATGGGGAATGGGGACGGTGCCCATCATCGTAAGTCATCGCTGGAGCCAGGCCTGGAAGAGGTGGTGGTTTCAGGGAAAGCACCAGTTTGATGGGAGGGCTACGGTGAGCGTAGCAAAGTTCAATCAAGAGGTGGCGGAGAAGTTGAAGGAGAGGGCTGAAAAAGTGGCACTAGAGGAAAGGATCACACTGTTGGAGTGCAAGCTACCACAGGCAACAAGGAGGTATGGGGGAGGAATAACACATCAAAGAAGGCATGGAATGCAGGAGATGTGACAAATATGCTAAATTTGAACAGTTGGTTGCGTATGACCAAGGAGAATGTGTTGCGTGATGAGGAAAACGAGGAGGAGGCGGATGCGCAGGCGGAGTTGGTCGGGGATGAAGCTGCAATGTAAATTCTTAAATTTGATCTCATTTTCATTAAGTTACTAGCAACTTAGAGCACCATTGGAAGATACCAGTTCGCAACTACCAACAATATACTTGTATCAATCATTAATTGCCTAAACTATGGCATCATAGGGTCAAAAGCAACCAATACCAAATTTGTTGCAACAAAAGAAGGTAATTTCTATTTCTCCCAAAATCTACACCAAGATTGCCATCTGCTGCTGTGGGAAGGCTACTTGGACTAATGCCATAAAAACGGATTCACATCCCACCCACACCATATAGAAGGGATTGCCGACCTCGGATAACCATTGGTGGGTCACTGGGTGGCTATGTACTGGGACGTCGGCCCCAATGATGGTCTATGACGATGGTCATTGTGTTGTGAGAGGTGGAAAATTTAGTTGTCCCTACCTGTCGCAAAGATTTTACACGATTTTTTGGGAGTATCGTACGATACTGATTCCTACGACGTATCTAACGATTTGCCACAACTAAAAGAACTTCCGAGAAGACACATAAACTTCCGAGAACACACGCCGCTTCTTCTCGCCGCTTGTCGCTTCTTCTATCTTCCAGTCACACTTCGTCCAACTCAGGGTCCAACTTCCATTCATCGCATGAGCATCCATGCCATCCATCAAGATCAAGATCTACTTTCATCCGTCATTGCCATTGCCGTTTGCCATTGCCACTGCCATTTGCCATTGCCATTGTATTGCTCATTCATCATCATCGAGAAATCAAGATATCCATCGAATAAAACGCTGACGGCTGACGGCTAGCATTGCTTCTTGCTTCGACAATCCCAGCAACGAGCAACGCAACACGCAACACGCAACACGCAACTGACAATTGACCCATAATCATGACGCGAGGACGAAATAGTACCTGGCACATCGCAAAAATATTCAAGGACGCTGGCATTGTCGCCCGAAGCGCCTTCCGTGACCTCCACAAGCCTCGCAAAACAAAGCCAAAGAAACCGACTGATTATGTGCGATTCATCTACAAGGGCCAATTCTACCGCCGTCCAATCGCAAAGAAGAAGAAATCCAAGCCTCCAGAACTATTAAAACTTCCCCACGCTGGACCAACTGTTGTTCCGCTGCCATTCATAACTCCGCCCAGCAATGTTACTGCGGCTCAAAAGGCAGAGGCATTAGTTGCCAGCATTAAACCATCGGCTGGTGGAAGTAGTGGTTCTCAACAATCGACATGGAGCTGGCGATCTTGGTTCAAGCTCAATGCCCCCTTGCTAATTTTGAATTTCGGGTCCATGGCGACCCTGGTTGGATTTACGCGAGCGGATGTTATTGAACTTCGCTCTCTAGCAATATTGGGTAATTCTACTTTCGTCATCTACTCATTACTACAGCCTCCTCCCATCCGATGGGCTACCATTGGCTGGCAGTTTTTATTTGCGTCAGTCAATGGTTTTAACGTTGCCAAAATTTTGAATGAACGAAAAGGAAAAGTGTTTCTCACTCAGCATGAAGAGGAAATATATCACGAGCATTTCGAGCAACACGGGGTAACTCCCAAACAATTTGAGAAACTAATGTCCATTGGAAAAACTCAAATCATTAAGAAGGGAGGTGTCTTGTCACGGCAAGGCGAGCAGATCTCGTCTGTAAAACTGGTTGTTCGGGGGGATACACGTGCCAATGCCATGGGAAGGCATTTGACTGCCATGGGAAGTGTGAAAGGCAATCGATATGCCATGCAGGGCGGTGACTCGGGGGCTTGGGTTGGAGAGATGGCCTTCTTGCAATCTCTTTGGGATAGAGATCATGCACCAAAATCATTACAAAAGAGGCTATCGGTACTGAGATCAGAGAGTACTGGTCAAGTTTCTGAGACGGTATCAGCAGCAACTGAAAGTGGAGAAGGGACACTACTGAAATCATTACAAAAGAAGCTATCGGTATCATCGGGACTAAAAGCAGAGAGTACTGGTAAAGTTGCTGAAACTGTCCCAGCAACAACTGGAAATGCAGAAGGGACAATAATTAGATCAGGCCTCCCTCCCAGTGATGAGCCATACAAGTATTGTGCTATATCAACTATTGTGGCAGTTGACGATATCGAATTAATTGAATGGTCATTTGAAGACATGGAAAAAGTGATGAAGTCTAGTCGTTACATACAAGATTCTTTGACACGTGCAATGACGCAAGCTATTGTCGGTAAGGTTGTGAATTTCATGGTATCAAGGCAATCAGCGATACCAAAATGGAGTACTCTGTTAGATAATTGGAAGCATGCTAGTCCTAGGCACAAACTACAAGATGTAGAAATTAGTGAATCAGAAGAGGATGAGGAAGAAGAAGTATCTCGAACTTTAAAGAATCGAGCACTTGCTACGTCTGCATCATGGCTATTGAGACATGGGCTTTAATGTCGTATTTTTGTCTCCGGGAAAATGTAAATGAAGTGTATGAAACATCAGCGATGGCGACAAATCCCCCATTGAGTCTCCCAAAACCCCAGGGCGCAAAACTTAGCACAATGTAATTACGCTAATTGCTTTTTGAACATGAAAGTGCCCCGACTATGAAGTCCAGACCGTTGCAACCATGATGGGCGTGATGAGGCAGTAGGCTTTCGAAGCTTGGTGAGAATATACCAGCAACGTCTATTGAATCAAATGAGATATTGGATATGGTTGGAATCCTCCAGACCAAGCGCGTGGGAAGTTCTTCTCGTTCAAAAGCCATTACCAAACCTACTAGAACCATCGCACGTCTTGTGTATTTAGTCATTTCAATTACTAGTTTCTTAGCTTTGCAGTGATTTCATCAACAACCACATGGAAGATTTCAGTCTTGCGACCAAGAGTAAACTCAGTATCAACCATATTTAGGCATCAGTATTGACCTCTTTGACCCACCTTGCATTCACATCTCTTGATGCTACTGCGGTGAATTCACGTGGAATATAAGCTGGGATATTCTCCCTCAGATGCTTCAATTTTACTAGCTTCTCCTCGTCACTTTTCAAGGGAGCCAGTTTGACACGGATCCTTTAGGCCATATCTGTAAGACTAGCTGCATCTCGGTACAATCCACCTATATGTCAGCAACTCTTGATATTGCGACTCTTGTGTTCGAGAGTTTATGGTTCTTTGCGTTAGGTCAAAGAATGGAACAATATATATATTGTCTTTCCAGAAGGAGAGAGATCATTGACTAGACAATCATTGGCAATGCAAGAGCAAAGAAAACGAGAGCGAAAATTTTGGAATCAGGAACAGCCAAGACTGCGTATAAAACTCAAGGGACGTCATGCCACACAGAGAGATGAACATGCTCTGGTACAAACATCAAATGTCCTGGATGTAACAGAGGTAGGAGGATAGCACCCACCATATGAATAAGCAAACATAGATACTGGCCGACCCATGAAGACTGAAAATATTTATTGGAAGTGGGTACAAAACAAAAATATGAATCTCATGGAAAGAGACGAGTGATTCATCTGAAGAAGTACTACGAAATCGAGCATTCGTCAGCCGATTGTGATCAATAGAAGAATAAACTCTAGTCTGGATTTACGCTAGCTGCTACCCCATCAAACTAGCCAACCTGCCATCTTATTCATACACACATATTCGTTGGATTACGAACTTCTAAACCATCAAGTGTGAATTTACCATACAAGTGATAGCTGCCAGAATAAATCTTAACGATACACCAGTCTTGTTTCCGCTATTTGGACGAGGTACAGTCGGCTGAGGCGACGACGTAGGGAAATTTGTCGGTGCGGCTGACGGTTGTGTCTCACACTCTTGTTCCGACACAGAAATAAGCTCAACACTCCCACCATTTCTCAGCCTTACGTTGACTTCAAGATTTGTGTCATCTACAAAGAACCCAGTCACTTTCGGTCCATCCTTCAAAAAGCAGCCGTAAAATGCCACGATACTACTATCTCCCACCTCAATATCTCCCTGGAATGACCCAGAATAAACGTGAACCTTGCCCGCATTCAATGCATATATACTTAGGCCGTCGTCATAATTTGACCCTTTTCCACCAGCAAAGTTTCCACCATAAATAAACGCTTCTGTTCCAAAACCATGAACTATCGGAATCAAATACTGCTGGATTCAGTATACAATAGCATGGTGACACATGACACATGACATGCCAAATCATAAAAACTGAGATAGAAAACTCACCATGAAGAGCATTACCCCCTACACCAATCGGTGCATCCCCTCCAATAACATTTATCCCATCATAAAAATAACCAAAGCTTGCAGTTTTCGGACTGTATTGACCATTGTACATTTCTATGGCTTCCCCTCCATCTGTATTGTCTCCTGTCGCAAGAGAACCAGTCACCGATCCTCCCGTGCCATTGAAAACAGCACCAATCGACAAACGAACTGTCGGCCAACCATCGGAATTATCTGGTGAATTAATGTATCCGTTAGCTTCCAACCGTAGGGTTGAATTATTTGTGACTATGATTGATTCATGATTGAAGGAAGTTGATTCATCGTTCACTACGTGGACGCCGCCATCATTGTAAATAGTCTTACTTGACAATTCCACAGGAGAGTTAGTGGGAGAGCTCAAATTCGTTGGAGAGCTCGTGGGACCTTCTGTCTCGCTTTTGACTATGATGATAAAGCTCAAGAGGACTACTACGAGGGAGGAAACCATTGATGTTGATGACGAAAGGCGCATTCTAGATTCTGGAAGGATTCCGGGATATTACGAAATAGATGAATCGATGCGAATGACAAAAATGCAGCTGCAGCGCATTAGCATGTTTGTATTGCCATATTATTCCTCACCTTTTTACTTTTACTCGCCTTGCGTTTTCGTTTCCCTCAGTATTATTCAACCAATGCCAATGTAACAAAATTAGGTTGGCGTTTGACTGAGTTGTAGGTAGGTACATAACGCCACTTGTGGTGTGACGAGTGACGACAAAAGTATTCTGTGACGACACTAGTACACTCGTGAGCTTTACATAGATATGTAACGAGTCGTATCTATCTACTAGTAAGCGCGACTTCTCTGATCTGATCGTACTCACCTAAATTCCGGCCAAAAAAGGGCCCTCTTTGAACCCGTGCGGAAGAGAACGCGAACGGTCAAAGAAGGCACT
>JAZGVS010000886.1:0-11631 GCA_037356235.1 Bacterosira constricta
TATTGTAAATCCAGTGACTCCCGATCGCAAAGTGTTGCTTGGCCGTCGGGTCTTACATAGGGCACCTACGACCCCCCGAAGTCTCTTGTTCGGGTGGTTTTGGGGGCTGCCCTCTAAGCCCCGAGTTTGGGTGGGAAAGGCCTGGATTGCGCCATTTCAGGTCAAGTTCGGCCCATGAAGGGCCCTTTGGAGTCATCTGGTACAAAGCCACATACGCCCCTGTAGATAGTATGTATGCCCCCGCCCGCCGAATTCATCTTGTCATTTCTCTTGGGGCATCCAGACAAGCAGTATCTCCTATTTATCGGGTCGGGGGAGGGAGCGAGACCCCCGCCCGGTGGATTCCCCCGACCCCGATCCACCATGATGTACATAGGAGATACTGCTATCGTATCGTAGTCTGGGGGGCATCGCCCCCATAGATCGCCCCCCCGGCCGGCCGGAGAGGTCATTTTTTTAATTCCCGCCAAGACATAGGCCGAGCCCAGCCGGGGTTAGTTGTTTAGCCCTGGGTTAGCCTACTTCTTCTACCTACCTACTTCTCTAGGTACCTACACAAGCCTACCATACACAGTGTCTACAGTCTACACACTATCGTACGATACACATACACACCACACACACGCACCGGAAAGACTACGATAGATAGAGAGATACATCATAGCAGCGCAGGCACAGCAACACATCATCTCAATCTCATCTCAATGACTGCATCTCACGCACGGCTGTCTCACGGCAGAAAAAGAGCGGCGGGAGAAACTTGCTTTTAGGTGGTCACCATCTTAGTCACCATTTACAATCACAGATTCAGTATATACCCCCCCTTTTGGGCCAATTCGCCACATTCCCCCCCCAGTGGCGATTTAGCCCCCGGTACTAACTAGCACTAATAAAATCACGTATATGGTTGCCGATGACAACAAACGCAAAGTCAGATCTAGATCTTCATCTTCCGTTGATAAATTCCGTCAAACCTAACCCTAAACCTAACCCTAACTTTACTTAGTGATAGTTACTACTGGGGGATAAATCACTGGGGGCGACATATGGACCCCCCACCCCCACCATGGTGAGCTTACTCATATTATATTGAATCTGTGATTAATGGTGACCGCCTTAAACGAGAAACTATGTTCTATCCCGGCGCCGGTCAATAGATACTAATTCCAAGAGTTTATACATAGTGAACCAATTCCTAGGTATCATGTTTAAATTGACCGTTGGGGTCAGCAGGCCTACCTACAAGTCATTGGGGGCCCCCTTTTAGGAATTCAATACAGAATGCAAAAAATGGCCGACATGTACATTCGTAGGAATAAGTACTCCCGACCATTTGCGAGTCGTTGTTGGAGCAAGCGTCTTGCATTTTGTTCGTAGTATCAGAATATTCTGCGAGAAAACGACAATAAGTCATTGTTGTCTTGACTGAGTCCTGACACGACGACGTCATGATGTCATGGTGACGTTTGTCACGCCCCTGTCCCATCACCAAAAAGTAGGTACATCATAGGTCCGCCTCATCCACGAGCTACAAACAAGACATACATACATACCTGATTCACCTGATTCACCTACCCCAAACTGTCCCTTCTTCTTATTGTCCTACCCTCTTTGAAAACACAAGTGTCACACCCCCCATCTAGTAGTACTAGTTTACTGTTTTAGTAGAGCAGACTATTTATTTTTAATTGCATATCCCCCACTTCGAGGAGTATCCCACTGGGTAGTAAAATTCCCGGTATGAAGTCGGCACTTAACTCATCACCTAGGAATTAGTATAATCTATGGGGTTACCAACAGATCACGAACAGATCTTTCATTTGAGTCGACGTGGTACTACAAAACGTTCTTCCGGCTCCGGACTCCGGACGGACCGCTCCAATTGCCAACGAACCTCCAACGCAATCAACCAATTTGGTACCGATATCATGGGCCCTTCCCACATCACAACCAATAATGCTTCACTCCCCGGAGAGTCCCATAAATATTTCGCTCAACTTGGTTCAACAGCCTTCGGACCGTTCAACAATCTTCGAAACAACAAAATTTCTGGCATGCCCCTCCCAAACAACAATAACGAGGAAAGTCCCAAGACGGAAGATTACAGTTTGGCCACAACATTATTGGACGATCACAGCAACATCAACACCACAACGACGCCATCTAATACCACTAGGAGAAATGCCATTGGTGTAAATAACAATCCATCCCTATTAACTGTCAACAACGACGGCGCGTCCAGCAACGGCAGCATGAACCAGTCCAACCACTCCATCTCTGGCTCCCATCACTCTCTCGGCGGGTCCCAAGCCGGAGACGCTAATGGCTCAGCAGGCGACGACAATGGACCCACCACCGCCATGCTCGATGCGTGCATACGCGATTATCCCGAAGACGGAGCCATGGCGCAGCAGGCGGCGGCGATGGACCACCACCGCCATGCTCGATGCGTGCATACGCGATTTATCCCGAACACGCATGGCCATGGCGGAGCAGGCGGCGGTTACGGCTAGTGCGGTTTCTGCCGCGAGTGGGGGCGGGGGTCAGCTGTGGGCGTGGATCGGGCCATGGATCGTCTTTTGTCGGCTAAAACTGGAATGATGGATCCGACACGTTGGTGTGGCCGCGATGGATTGACGTCTGTCAGCGAAGCCGGCGCGGCTACCATGGCCCCAACGGATCAACGCTTATCCACCGGAGCCGGCGCAGCAATGGGAGGATCAGTAATGGGTGCAGCCATGGACGCACGCCTATCCGCCGAAGCAGCAGCACACGCCAGCGGAATGACCATGAGCGCCATAGGAGGAATGGGCGCCCGATCCGCCGTCGCCGCCTCGGCCATCGTCATCGTAACACTAAAGGAGGAAATCATCCAAAGGCGCGCCATCGTCGCCTGAATTAAAGGGCATCATCGGGTAGGGGCATGATGGTGGAGGCGAATTTGCGGTGCACTTGGGCGGACTGAGGGCGATTGGGTGGGGCGGCAGCGGCGGTGGGGAAGTCGTTGCAACATTGGTTTATCATTGATGATGCGAAATATCATGGTGACCGTTGTGAAGGATGAGAAGGAGGGTGAGCCGTCCATCGTGGCAAACGGGAGCGTGGCTAGCAACCGAAATGGTTTCCAAAAGGGACAGCGGACGGAGAGGGCAACGGCAATCAACGAACTATCTCGATGGGGCACGGAATAGATAGAAGTCAAAGATGAAGGTGTGCTCGCAAACGAATGATTCAGACGATGGCCAACTGGTTGGGACGGTGAATGGCTTTGATATCACACTACAAATCCCCTCGTGGAAACCACAAAAAAATCAATGAGTGATGGCATGATGCGTGATGTGGAGGAGTGTGTGTGGCGTGACCGATCGAATGGCGAGGGAATGACAACCCGAGCTCAGACGGAACATGACGTCATAATATTACGCCCATGAAACGATGCGACATGCGGCCGTGAATCATCTGGTTGAAAAATGATGTGGTTCCCGCCAAAACCAGGCGGACCAAACAAAAACCAAACAGGACCCGACCAAACAGGAGGCTATCTAGAGTATCTCATAGCAAACAGACAGTAGAATATGGCTTAACTAGCCAATAAAATAAATCCAAAGACGCCCAATAACAAATCATGGTGGACGAACTGTGACCACAAATTTTCGCCAAGAATGGAATTTGTCTGCTATCTTAACATTGGAGAAGCAATACCCAAAAAGCGGGTCATTTTATGCCAAGGGCTCTGCTTTTCCCCTACCTACAACCACTCCCAAGGCATATATTGTACATATCAATTTCAATAGATACCAAGGCACAATCCATCTACATAGGTATCATCACTCTAGATAGGTAGGTATCCATCAACGCACGGAGACACCTCCCAAAAAAGATATCTCGAGGTTTCGTGTTGATTAAAAGAAGTGTCGACGCGAACCTACTGAAGACACAAGACAGGTGTCTTCATAACCTTTTGGATCTGAGAATTCTAGACCGTTTATTTCCCCCGGGATAGATGAGGAATTGGTAATAAGATTTGGTACCTGATGCCAAGCAAAACATTTTGACCCTACATACGTAAGAATAAGTAGGTTCAAATCATCTCCGTTCTGTGCTGTTTAAAGGCGAAGACGTAGCGCAATAGAACGTGAATAAATCGAGGTTTCGGGGAATCTTTCGCGCTCTGATGTCTCTTGTTATTTACAGCTGGCGGGTACATACATAGGCAGCATAGATGATGTGTGATGTGACTCGTTCTAGTTTAACTAAGATTTTCATACCGGACCATAGGTACATAGGTAGGATAACGTCAGTATCTACATACCTACCTAGAGGTAGATAGGGATATTTTCGGGAATCTGATTCGCGCTCACGGCATGCTACAGGTACAATAGGTGTACCATGAGACATTTATTCATATCATACCGTCTTTATCTTAGAAAACGTCCCAAGTCGTTATTCAAGAATTTGGTTGGTCTCGTTTTATGTGTCTACTAGAGACATCGTCTTCTTTTCTCCGGACGCCTGTTTTCAAGCTAATAGTAGATGAAAAAAACGTCCCAAGTCGTTATTCAAGAATTTGGTTGGTCTCGTTTTATGTGTCTCCTAGAGACATCGTCTTCTTTTCTCCGGACGGCTGTTTTCAAGCTAATAGTAGATGAAGCTAGCTGTCGCTAGCTGTAGGTAGCTGTAGCTAGCTGTCGCTAGCTGTAGGTAGCTGTAGCTAGATGTAGCTAGCTACAGCTACTATTAGCTGCGTAGGAATCTGGAGGATTTACCATTCATCAGTAGTTCATCAGTACTGTTAAGTATGGCCACATTTTTCTAAGGAGATAGGTCGAGATACTCGAGATATCGTGCATGCGGTTCGAGCACATCAATATCAGCATCGGCGCCGTCAAAATTATCGCACAGCAGAGATAATAAACCAGCGCTTTCCATAGATACACCATGGCTCTTCACCTTGGCAAATCTTTGCTCATAGTGCGAGGCTTTCATTGTTCTCGCCTACAACACGGCGCAATTAGCCATGCCGAGCAGCTTACAATTACCCCCGAAGACGATAACTCACATGATTTGAATGCAGTACCAACGAGGAACGAGGCCGAGGGTGTTGTGGTGCTGCTGTGCGCAGTGCACGATGCATGATGTGATGTACATACAATATGACGTATCGTACCTACATATCGGGACCTTTATGTAGATGTGATGTTATCGTATGGCCAGCGAGAAGGTTATAAATGGCCTAGAAAACGTCCGAAGAGGGACAGGCCGTTTTCAAGATATTTCATTGGGACGTATTCAGCCATCCTCAGAATGGAACGGACGTTTCTAGAATTGTCTCGTTTCTTAAGATAAAGACGGTACATCGTCTCCCAATATCATCAATGTGTATGCCTATTGTGCCCATTCTACCATTAATGATTTTGCAGATAAATCATTGAAGCACATTTCACGCAGGCTAACCATCAGAAAAAAAGGCAGAGTATGTAAGGGATGTAGCAAGGGGTTTGGCAGATTTGCATGGTGCTGAGAGTGGCGAAGAAAGCTTGTCAATGGCCGTGTACAATGATTTGAAACCACCAAATTTGGTTCTGATGGATGATCGAGTGGTACTCAGTGATTTCAATAATGGAGAGATATTATTGCGGAATGCTACGGATGGAAAGCAGTGTCACTTTCAGAGGCATCATATGGGCACGCAAATTCATGTGAGGTATAAATGCAAATGCTTTCTTTTCAATGATATTTACATTCACTTACCACCTACAATCTTTCTCATTTATATTATACTGACAGTATAATTCTCCGGAAGAATTAAGAAAGACTGCACCCCTCTCTGAAAAGGTTGATATTTATGCATTGGGGGGTGTTATATACTACATACTCGTTGGACGTAACCCATACAACAAATTCAAAGGAATAGACTTGCTCAAACAAGTAGCGCGTGGGATACCTCCTGAGCTACCGAAGAAGTATTCTTCAAGCGATGACCCAATTGTAATCACCCTGGTGAAAATTATGAATACTTGTCATCAAAAAGACCCAAAGAAAAGGCCAAATGCGAGAGATATTGTTAGAAATCTTGATACTCTCCTTCAACATGACGATGTCGTCGCAACTGTTTCTTGAACTGGGGGAAATTATGGTACAATACCCGACATCTAGCATTTCTCGCAGATGCGATGGCGAGGACTTTGGTGCTTGCAAGCTGTCTGATGATCGGGTCATGGGAGAAATGTTATCAGGGAACTATGGAGGCATTGGGATCTCACGATAGCCACTACGGACCATTGCCAACTATGGAGTATTCAATTTCTTCCTGCCTGCATATACAATCGCTGACATTGTTGATAAGGCCAACATAACCTTCTACTGCTACGGATTAGGAGTTTGGGAGGGGCTCTGACACCCATCTCTACATCAAATTGAGTACAATTAAACGGCAGACACTAATGATCTTTCTGAGGCTCTAGGATTCTGAATCAGATAGTGTGGCCACTCTTGATAGATTGGAAGAATCGCGCTGAGATGTGTTGGAATTATCTCGAGAGGAAAAGCGAAGTGCGCTGTTGCCAGCGCAAGTTGATTGCATCAAATTTTCCATCAGCCTAATTCTTCCCGACATAACCATGCGAAGGGATACTTACATTGGATAAAAGATGTGATGGCAATATTTTGCTCTCCGGAAAGCAAGAGGACATTTACGTTTGCGCTTCATCTGCATTCACTTCAATGCAACATACACACTATCTCTGACAAATTGAGCTTTGTTGACTTGTAACACGCTCGAACCTAGATTTAATGATCGGTCCTATCTATCTACCTTATTTTGAAGTTGGTGACTCTCGGTAAGGAATGGAGAAAGACGCTAAACCAACCCCATATATTTACCTACCGTCTGACCACTCTAGCATCATCCCAGTTCACAGGATACGCACCAATGCTTACATTGAGTTTCTTGCCAACCTTTTGATATGGCCACCATTATCTAAAACTACATCAAAATGATGCTTGCTGCCATCGGGACCAATGACATCTGTTCCCTTGATTGGAGACGCAAATCGATGGCGAGGAAATTCATCTCCACAACCCCTCTCAACCTTTGGCAGCTTATATTGAATTAAACACTCTACCGCATCCTTACCACACGCGGCTCCGTATATCCCAGTATTTGTGTTTCACATGACATCATCTGAACACAAACTTGCTGCTCCTTCTGCATCCCTATGATCGACCGCACTTAAGAATTGAGACAGCTTGTCTCTGGCAGAACCTCTTGCTGCGTATTGTGTGTGGAGCAGCCGCTCAGAGGTTTCCGACAACGGCTTTCCCAGGATATCATGATATAACTGTTGAACCTCCGTATTTTCATGGCTCTTTCGAATGGCAGAAGATGCATCAATGCTGTAAATGCCTTTCATCCTTGAGTGGAAGTAGAGATGCTAATGTAAGTGAATACCTAAGGTAGAGAATCCAAGCCTCCCAAGTCCCACAAAGATACCTATCAAAGGCAGAGAAAATAATGACCGTTCGTCTCACAGCTGCTCACCTTTTTTCGAGAATGTTTGGATCGTCTGATTTTGGTTCGCCCCCGCCACCTAAGCATCCTCCTTCGTTATTTGTACCAAGCAAGAATATATGTTAGCGAAAACCTCATGGTGTCGAATACAACTAACCTAAGCAGAGAATCAAAGCATTCCATTGGAGATAATGCGACTGCTCACCTGGGCACGCCATCACTTCAATCATTAAATATTTTTTCTTCCATTCGTCATTACTAAGTAAATCCACGGCAGAACCGATTGAACTCACGGCAGCTACAGATCCCACTCCTTCCATAGATGTGTATGATATGAGTACGGTACCAATGCAAGCGGCTGGGATGTGTTGATAATTATTTCATAGCTTACCTTTGATAGTAGCAGATTTAACTCCTCTTTCAACACCACGGACTTCATCATAATCAATTGGTCCATCAAGTCCAAGAGCGTCTGCTGCTGTTCGGAGAGCTGCCTCAAGAACACCACCTGATGCACCAAAAATTGCTCCTGCACCTGAGCTTTCTCCCATGGGACTATCATATTTACCAACGTTGCCGAGAGAAGCAAAGGGTATGTTTCTATGTCGAATCATTTTGGCAAGCTCTCTTTTGATGAGATGACCAAGCAAGCTGTTCAGTCGACAGCTATTACACACATCAAATGTTAGAAAAGAATAACAGGTAACTAGTTCTCACCGTGTTGTAAGCACTGCATCGATGTCACCCCTGTTGCCTGGTCTAACAGATTCATCCTTTTTAGCAGTGCAGGGCATTATACTCACGACGTAGGGCTCTTCACAAGTCTCGGCGGCAATTTTTTTTGCATACAATCTTGAAATTGTACCATGCATTTGCTGAGGGGCTAGAAAATGGATTAGAAATTGTTAGGGTTACTTGGATTAGAAATTGTTCAGCAGAGAAGCGAAACCAAAAGGTCAAACAGGAGAGAAAGAAAACAACAAACAATACTCACATTTTGTCGTGGATAAATGAGGGATCAGATCTGGACGATTCAATTCCACGTAATTAATCCATCCAGGACAACATGAAGTAAAAAGAGGTAGAGTGCTGTTCTTGGATTCACCCTTCAGGCGCTGAAGAAGTTCATTTGCCTCCTCCATTATTGTAAGATCAGCGGAGAAATTGGTGTCTGTGACGTAATCGAAACCAAGCTCTCTGAGAGCATTCACCAGTTTTCCTGTTGACACTTTGCCGGACTCTAATCCGAACTCCTCGCTGATTGCAACTCTGCGAACGATCAAAGACAAGTGAGACAACACTAATATCATGCATAGTATAATGAATGACAAAACAATGAGAGAGAGATGGGCAACACATGCTCACCTAGTCGCTGGAGCAGTCTGAACAATCGTCTTTCTTTGGCGCGAATCAAGGACATTCAACACACGATGCCAATCAGGCCTTTCTATAAGAGCTCCCACAGGACACCGAAGGATACACTGACCACAAGATATGCATCCAGTTTCGCTAAGAGGTTTATCAAATGCTGTGATTGGTAACATACCTGAACCTCGTTCAGCAAATCCTATAGCGTTAATTTTTTGTGCAGCACATGCGTCAACGCATAAGCCACATTCGATACACTTTTCCATGTCTCTGAAGATGCTCGGAGAAGTATGATCATGAAGACGATGTTCAGGATGCTCTGGAGATCCTCTTTTAGTTTTCGTAGTCCACATGTCTTCAACTTGCTCCTCTTGTACTAGAGATTGAAGCTTGCAATTTCCAGCAGCTTCGCAACGAATACAGTCATTAGGATGACGGTTCAACAAAAACTGCAGGTCGCTTTTGGTATAACATTGAAATCAGGATTACAAACGAAAGATTTTCAATGCATGGCTACTTGAAGAAAAGGAATTTCACACAAGAAACTTACCGGCGTCGGAAAGATTTAAGTTCCTCACTATTTGTGACAATATCTTGGCCCTCTTCGGCCTTTGTTCGGCAGGCAGGAACAGGTTTCTTTTGACCCTTAACATCTACAAGGCACATACGACCTATTGAATTCATTGATAAGAACATGTATGCAGTAAATGATGCTTTGCGTGTGAGTAACTATCACATATGCAGATTATGACACCTTTGAGATAATCATCTAGAGATACTCACACACAGCTTTTGGTTCGAACTCTGGATGGAAGCATAATGTTGGGACGTGCGATCCACTCTTATTTATAGCATCGAGCAAAGTAGCTCCCTTGGCAACTCGTACTGGATGTCCATCAACTTTCAGACCCATCATTACAGTGGCGACGGCGTTAACCGAAGATCGTTTTGCTATGCTCTTTGTCACTTGGACAGCATTATTTATAGCGGAAATTCTTTTCATTTTTGTTTGTTTGTGACCTCTGGAAAGAACTCAGAGGCGAGACGGGGAGCAAAGACGACGACGATAAGAAGCCCAAGAACAAGAACCCTTTCTGATGGGATGCCAGTGTTCGCGATGTCAAGCACGCTGAAGAGTTGTTGAGGGAGGATGGCACCACAAAAGAGTACGAGAAAATGAGAATCCCAAAGCCCAAATCCCAACGCTTCTTTCGTGTTCTGGTGGTTGAGCACCAGTGCAAAAAGTTACATCTCATTTTTTCTTTGCTTCAATACAATTCAATGTAGGAATAGATACGAATCCCGACGACACATTTTCCATTTTTAGTTTTGTCCCGGTTGGTGCCGGTAGGGATGAAAAAAGCTTGTCATCTTGAATCATCTACTTCTTATCGGGCGAGCTTTTTTGAGGCCCACGGGCTTTTGGGCTTGGCACTCGTGTATTAATTCCTATGTAGGGGAATATTGATGTGACGTTCCATCCAACGAACAAAAGCCAAGCCCATAAACCCATGGGCTTATGGGCTTGGACAGTGTACTGAATTCCTACGTACGTGATAAATTTATTCGCGTCACCAAACTTAACATGGGCTTATGGGCTTGTAATGTGTACTGGATTCCTACGTACATGATAAATCTGTCAGGTCACCAGATCTGCGTCAGCGTCTGTCTGTAGTTCTAGCCGGTGACGTGAGTGAAGATCGTGCCGATTTGGTCTTGTTTTCCATCCCCAATCACACTATTGTTGTCAGATTCTTGGCTTCTCATTTTCAAATTTACACTATATATATTAGTAATGCACCCGAAACATCTTATTGGTGCGCTCAGTCATTGGCTATGACTGTCAACACAGCTCATGGCCCGACCAATGACAACACTCATGGCTAGACCAATGACAATATGTACTCTTGTTTTATGACTGCATGACCAATGACAATATTTCATTTCTTTATCACAAATCTCACATCCATCACCAATTCAATTGAAATGGCTCCTACTCCTATTCCAATGATCAATGCAACCTCAGCCCCAAGAGACCGGACTTCAATCCCAATCCTCGATGCCACCAATGTATATCCACATGACCCTCTGGACGATGACCATGAGTTCGTCCTCCATGACTATCCCGTTTCCCCTGAAGTTCTAGTTGCAAATGCATCGATGAGAAGGCAATACACCCCAGTTTTTGGTTTCGCTTAATGCACCCCCCCGCGTACCGTCCCATCCAGCATGATACAAGATCAAGGCAGTCCAGCATCCAACATGGTACAAGATTGAGGCAGTCCAGCATTCAGCACGGCACAAGATCAAGGCAGTCCAGCATCTAGCATGACGGGTCCAGCAATACGTAGGCGTACGTACACCTGCACCTACAAAAGAGTCTCCCACTGGCAATTTTTATCATGATGACACTGCATCGTTCCTACCTGAGAGTGATGAGAAGTTCTACAGTGAAGATTATATAGTTAGAGTACTTGGCAAAATTTTATCATCGTCAACGTTTGGCATTGCAGCCTTCTTCAACATTACCAAGGCTGACAAGAACAAAGATGTCTCCACGTGTGCTGCCTTCCCTCACACAAGGTTTACCCAAGAAAGAAAGGAATAAGCCATTGTCTGAAAAAGGCTGATGTGGTTTCTCCCTATCTACTTCATTTACCAAGAAAGGAAATCCCCACCTCTTCATCAAAAAATGCATTCTCCCAATCACTTCCAAACATGTCCTGGTGTCGAAGATTACTAGAGAGTCACAA
>JAZGVS010000887.1:0-11619 GCA_037356235.1 Bacterosira constricta
GGCGCACTACATTCCACAACAGCGATGATGACGATGTTAACGGATAATGGCGCCGACCATGATGGTTTCGGCTGCCTCGTGGCCCCATCTTTACTGTATCAGAGTTTGATGACAATGCCAATGATAACCTCTGATCTGCCAATCGGCATTTAGGCGGCAGCGTGGTGGCCAATATAGACGACGGCGGCATTGACACATTATTTGTGGTAGCAGTAAATAAATTATAATAGGTTATCATCGGCAATAGTTTCAGTTTGAGATACTAGATAATAATCATCCTCACTGCCAATTGGTGGATCACGAGATGGACGCGGCGACCGGCGGTCATAGAAATCTGTAGAAATATTAACAATATTTAGACGACGGGGCACAACATCAAGATAAATCATGCCTCGCGCGGGATAGCTGATTACATATTGTAGTGACTAGTATTTTAATTATAGGTTATTATGATCTATGTGTGCGAACCGCCTAATGTAATGGACGCATGTCTACCGCCAACCCTTTCACTGATGCATGGCCTGGGCGCGGGGAGTCGCGGCGGCCATGGTCATGGTCCAAATGTTCCTCTCCGTGCTGCGGCGGTCGAATTGTGAATTGCGATCGAGCACACATCAGACACACATCGGGCACACATCGGGCACACATTAAGCACACAACAGGCACACATTTCAGAGAGCGCACGCGATCTCTTTAGGAAAAGAATAAAATATTGTACGTAACATACGTACATACGTAGCCAATCCAGTGTCTTCTTTCCTGGACCAAATCAAAGAAGCCTTCTTTGAACCCGCGCTACGAAGATATTAGCATAGGTACCTGTCTAAAAAATATTTTGATGTGCATCATGTCAGGGGAATTAGTATGTTTCTACGTACGTTCTTTTGTATGTAGAATGCCAAGCTCTCGCGGCGGAGGCAAGTTCGATATTTTTTGATCTAAGCAGATCTATGAAGAGTTCGATTGGCGGCTTTTTCGTCGGTGGACGTCTTTGTCACTCGTCGGTTCGGGCACAAGGTTTGGGCGGCGGCGCGGGATACCGGGCGGGTTCGTATCTCTAGATAGATAGGTAATGCTGGGCGGGATCGGGTTGATCCGCCCCTGGGATCCTGGGATCGGGCGTCGATGTTGGAAGATGATGAGCCCAAGGGAATGGAAAGCTGGTAAATCTCTCTCTGCGCGGCAAGAGCGAGGAGAAATGAAAGAACTGTAGACATGAAGATCTTCGATAATCTTTGACATGATCAAATCAGTACCAAAATGTCATTATTGTTAGGCTGTTGCTGCGTCTAATTGCTGTAGCATTGAAAGTTTGATGGTAATACGTCGAGAATCAAAGTAAAAGTAAACGATAAAAATGCCTAATGTTCTGAACCGTCGCATGCAGCTTCTTCGCGGCAGCATTACCGCTACACGCTATGCCAGTGATGCCCCTCCATCCAAGAATCTAGGAGCGATAAAAATGCCTCATGTTCTTAACCGTCGCATACAGAATTTTCGTGGCAGCATTGCCGCTGCGCGCTCTGCCAATGATGCACCTTTGTCCAAGAATCTAGGAGATTGCCAAGCCACCATCGTCCTGCTAGAACTGAGTGGTTTAGAGTATCGTAGCTCGAGAGGTGACAACAGTTCAAATGCTAAGAAGATGGGGCTTTCGAGACGACTTCGTCGTTCGAGTGAGAAAGAGATCACTTCTCGTGCAGACGTAGAAAACAAGAATGGTAGTGCCGCAGCTATCCCACCTGCTCTTGCGACGGTAGTGGTTTGGTATCAAGAGAATGAGTCGAAAAGCAGCAGTGAATCTATCCCTAAGCACTTGTCTAGTTGTCTAATAAGCGAGGAGACAATGGATGATGAAGGGAATACTCTCTCTTGGAGCTGCCAGTGGCCTGATGAGACAAGTTCACTTAGCATCCCTTTGCCGTCTGCATATGAGAGAAAAAAGAAATATGCCATCACTCTTGGTGTGGGGTTGCAACTTCCTGGTCAAACCGAAATCCAGCCCCTGGGTGTATCAACTGTGATTGTTCCTGAAGAAGAAGATACCATACTAGATCTCTCTATTTCAGTGAAACCGATGAAAAAGAAGAGTCGTTTATTTGGCGAATTCGGAGTCAAGCGATCACTCCCAACGAAGGATTATGAGTACACTGTTTCTTCTTCGACCGTGCTCAACGTTAAGCTACAGATGACTAGCAAAGAAACGTCTGCGCAACCTATCTTCGGTACTTTGTTAGATGGCACAGCAAACAGTGAACATCGAAGCTTATCTTATCCAGATGTAACAAAGAATGGTCAAGGATCTTTGTCTGATTCTTCCGATACAGAAGATGCATCGACTGCATCAGAGGAGGCGTCGCCCACGGGACAACTTCTCAAAATGATCTCTTCCTCTACTGTGTCCAAGCGTGATGCAGTATCCGTGCAAGGCTCCAAGACTTCCAAAACCGTCAAAGCCGCCAATTTTTCTGCCCCTTCAGACGCATCGGACGCGTTCGCTATTGAATCAGTAGATTCTGTACTAGAAGGCAACCTCGCGAAACCGAAAAACATTGTTATCGTTCCTGTTGGAGAAGAATTGACAGAGTTGAAAACCCAGCTTGCTGACGTTGCGAATCATCCATCTGGGGATGATAATCCCGTTGATGATTCGGTCACCGAAGAGGCTCCCTCAGTGCAAGAGAAGCAAGGCGTCATGCATGAGGAAGATGTATCTATGAAAATAGGTAAACCCATCATAAAGAATGGTACCAAGAATGTAGGAGAAAAATTGAGAGAGTTGAAAACCCAGCTTGCCAACGTTGTAATTCGTCCCTATGGTGATGATAATCCCGTTGATGATTTGGTCAACGAAGAGGCTCCCTCAGTGCAAGAGAAGCAAGAGGTCGTGCATAATGAAGATGTATCTATGAAAATAGGTAAACCCACCACAAAGAATGATATCAAGAATGATCAAGTGGAGGAACAATGTAATCTCAATCAGCGACAACGCGGACAAGCACAAATTCATGACACCTTAGATCACAATCCCTTCCTGACTATTATTGAGATGAAACGGAAGAACTCGGATGCTTCAGAGTTTGGAGATCTTACTGTAGGTTCTTTCGAGGAAATGCACGAAATTGAAGTTTCCAAATTTCCAAAGGATGAGAATAAGCAGCAGCAAGATGGTGGTGGATATGAAACACTCAAACGCTTAACGTGCATAGAAGTGAAGAGCTGTACAACAAAATTGGAAGAGGTTTTTGATGATGCTGTTAAAGGATTTTCAGACATCATTACTTGTGGGTTCTTCATGGATGTAATTGGTGGTGGTGATGACGCGACGTGCAGGACTGATTGCACGAGTTTGGACACGTACGAGACAACAATGTGTTCATCGTATAGGCAGAGAGTAGGTCAGCCTGACAGTGTTTCAGGCACACTTGATTCTATATTGGAGGAAGTGGCCAATGAAAGACGAGGAGAAGTTGGAAGTATAATTTGCCGCCGACCTGGAATGCCCTCCAGCCACATTTATAGTGGTAGAGTGGCAGACGAAGTTTCTCTCTCTCAATCAAACATAATTCATGGGCAGATGAAATATGAAAAGTTCAGCGACAGAAGTACGAAATCGGATGACGTAATGGGATCCGGCAATCAGAGTGGTGAAATTTCAAGTGCTTATTCCTGCTAATTATCTAATTGTATAATAGTTATTGCCAAGGAAGCAGGATTGAGTTGGGATAGATATGACGAGGCGAAAGAAATCAGGTCGATACAACGAGCCAAGAAGGGAGCAGATGGAATACGAGAGATACAAAATAGAGCAGTAGAAAATACAGAGCAGAGAGCAATCGAAAATGAAAAACATCGTAACCCCGTGACTCTTGATCTTGACGCCTTGTTCGGACAAAAGACTTGAATTGAGACTTGTGTGAGTGTAGTATTGAAAAAGTTTAGAGTTGAAGATTCTAGTTAATTCAAGTTAGTTGGTTATCATTTCTTCAACAATGTCTAGACTTAGTGAATTGTTGTTACTCAGAAGGAATAATCTCTTTATCTGTTTGGTGCGGAGGATCCTGTTCCACGTCGACCTCTATGGTTCAAACCAAAGTTATATAAAGTACCTGTTCTCGGCAGTCACACGATGTATTTTGAAAGTGTGTATTCACTGGTGAATTTTTCTCTACTGGCTTGTTGTTTTCTTGTGAGACCCGATGACTGGCATGCAACTCAAAAGTTTTGCTATCAATGTTGTCACCCTCTAATCTTCTCCACTTGACAACTCGATCTCCAATAACGTAGGCACATACATGGCTATATCGTTGGCACTCTTCTTCATGAAAGGTATTCAATTCAATCTAAGAAGCCGATAGATGAGATCGTCTCGACATGGGTTCAATTTAAAATCTTGGCACTGAATACAACAAGAAAGGAGAGGAGGAGAGTTGCGTACTCGCTTATTCGATGATTTAATCTTACCACACTCTATACATACAGTCATACCAACCTCACATACAGTTATCCTTTCCTGAACAGTTTCCAGCCGCAGGCTAATTAAGAGGAATTGTCTATTCACAAAATCTCAGCTCATCAATTAATTGTCTTCATCATCCATACTGTTCACATCCTCAACCTGTACCGACATTTTGTTGGTGCCATCATCCCTGCACGTCTCACATTGCATCTCCTTCGTCCTTAAGACACCCTTCATCTTTTTCTCAGTGGGGAACATCTCCCCACATCCCGCACATTGCGTCTCAGCCGTCTTCGTCAACAGGTACTGCTCCTCCAGATTGATTTGATCCTGTAGCTCATCAATCTCAGACTGAATGGACTGTGCCATGTCCCTGTCAAGATCGCGCATGGCACCCTCCTTGTGCTATAAAAATATAAGTATGGTAGAAAAAGAGATTAGACAGTGCCACAATAAATTAACATACAAAAATTAATATTGAACTCACCATTTGAAGTACACTGATCATTTCATTCAGGTCGGCGCTGGTGGGTAGGATAAGCCGCAGTGGGAGAAGCTTACGTACTTCATCGTCGGCCAATGCAGCACGTGCCAATGTTTGCTTGTTCACGTCGAAGCCAGAGTTTACGGCAGTCTCGACTTCTATCTGACGTTCACGGATGTTGTCCTCAAGGGCCTCACGTGTGGGGAATTTCTCGCGCGCGTCAGCAATGAGATCTGCATGGAGCTTACGAATTTCAAGGTCTTCAATGGAAGCCGATTGCGCTAGGTCATCCTCGTCAGCGGGTTCGTACTCCTCGTCTGCTTCATCCTGATCATCTGATGAGGTGGAGCTCGTCTCTTCTTTATCATCCTTGTCAGCCAAGCTCGGGGTGTTGAGCTTGGGAGGGACAGATCGAGCAGAAGAGTGGACAGACCGCATCTCCGTCACGATGCTAAGGTTGTCATCACTATTAATACTTGCCGGTGAATCCATCTCCTCGCTGATGGGAGTCAACGGTCCCGCTGGCGGTGTCACGGGCCTGTAATGACTACTCCTCTTCTTGGCTCGTCGATGCGACCGCTTCTTTTTCTTCTTTTTCGTACTCTTCTTCGGACTGCGACCACGCGCGAGGGTCTGGCGATCGTCATTGAGGAACTTGTTATCGATGCTATCAGCATGGTTGATCAAGCGCTGTAACTCTCTGCTGAGCATGAGGGGGAGCAAGTCGTCGAGGGTCTCACCGTCAAGTCGTCGTAGTGCCTCCACGTCGGTTACCCACTCGTCTTCGAGTGCCCTGGCAAATCCAGTAATGTCCATTCCCTCACGGCCAGCATTCTCAGCTGCCTTCTCGAGGAGGACAAGTATGCCCCCATCCGAGCTGGTCTTGGCGTCAGGTTTGTCATTGTTTTGAATCTCATGGACCTGGTGTTTGTCAGCAATGGTCACAGACTTGGCTCCTGTGGCAGCGGATCCAACAGTGACAGATGCCTTCTCTTCACTATTACTTGAGTCACCGCAAGTGAAGGAAGCCTTGCGCTCCACTTCCAGCGGTCCATCATCGTCGCCCATGGAAAACGACATGGGCAACGGAATAGACTGCGGAGAATGTGTATCACTCGGTGCGCTCTCCGGTGTCTGGTACTCCTTCGCAATCATGGCCTTCTTGGCTGCAACGATTATTTCCTCCTCCGTCGGCGGTTCCTCCTCCTCCTCCTCGCTGGCGCTCCGTTCCCTCATCTCCTGAGCCTCGGAAGTTTTGACGAATGCAAATCCTGGTCCCAAACTTTCGAAAATAGTGGCATCGTCCACCACTGCTTCATCATCTCCAGAAGCTCCTGTATCCATGCTCTTGGCGGGAGTCAATCCCAAGAAAGAGCTACCCTTCTTCTTATCCTTATCCTTCTTATTCTTATTCTTCTTGCGTCGATCGACGGTGTCAGTGCTCTTGGACTTGAACAACATTTGCGAGAATCGTCCCGAGATACTGGACTTGGACGACTTGACGGAATCGTCGTCAGCGTCTTCGCTATTGCCTCTGCTGCCCTGAGAGCTACCATCACAACTGCCATCCACCTCCTTCTCATGCTGACTTTCTGAACGTTCAACTCCAATTTGACTGGCCGCCGAAGAGCACGAATTAATCTTGCGCTGTTCCTCAATCTCCTTCCTTGCCCTGGCCAACTTGGCGAGTTCCGGGGGATTACGTCCCTTACGATCCTGAAGTTCAATTGAGTCGGGGTACGCCCCAAACAATTGCAGTACCACCTTCTCACCCTCCGGATCAACATCCAACCTCGAAGCGGCAAGGTGAACAGGGAGCGATCCCCGCTCATCCGTCTTCCTGGCAGCATTGGGATTGGCACGAATGATATCCTGAATGATCTCGGTAGGCGCACCCAAAACAATGGCAGCGTGCAACGGCAACAACTTCCACCGGAACTTGGGAAGCGTACCATCATGCACCACGAGCGAATTATGCTGCACGACCATGGCCTCGGGGTTGGTTGACGCATCGGGTACATTGGGCGCCGGCCCCTTGGCCTTGCGGTACACCCAGACGCGTGCCTCGTCGGGGTTCTTCTGGAGCTGAGTCAGCGCGAGACCCCATGCGCGTTGTTGGAGGTACATGAATAACTTTGTGGGGTTATTGTCGTAATCGCGTTCTTCTTCCTCCTCGTCGTTGTCTTGGGCGTTGATTTCATCGAGTTGCTTGGCCTGTTCGGCGAGTGCGTCGTCGTTGCCCACAACGTTGAGCGCGTCGTTCACGGCCTCGGCGAGGTTGGCCATGGGGTCGCTGAATTGGAATGATGTCTTGTACCCACCGATGGATACGGAAACTTTTTTGACCCATTTGCCCTTGCTGGAATTATCCTGGGTGGTAACATGAGGATCTTCGACCTCTTCTTCAGCAACATTGTTTTCCGCGTCAACGGCAGCATCCGCCATCATGTCAGCAATTACCATTGCGACTTCAGTTTCAGTATCCTTGGACTTGTTCGACCGGAACTTCAACGGCAACGACCGGAGAGACTTCTTCGAAGAGCTGCTGGACTTGCTGGATTTTACAGAAGCTGCATCAGATGCCAGGGCAGCGGCAGTTGCAGGACCAAGAGCGGGAGCAGACTTGGTCGATTTGGTGGATTTGCTTGAGCGAGTAGAGCGGACGGATTTGTCTGACGACGGAGCCGCATCAATGGCAGGATCAGCTGTGGTGGGAATAGTTGCATCACCAGCACCATCCGTTCCGCTACCAGACTTTGAGGATTTGGTGGTCCACTTTACGGACCTCTTGGAGCGGTTCGACTTAGCGGAGCGAGCAGATTCCTTGCTAACAGCCGGCATAATGTCAGGTACTTCTTCCTCCTTAGCCGGCATAATGTCAGGTACTTCTTCCTCCTTCGTCGCTTCAAAGGAGGGCGAGGGCGCCTCGACCTGCAATGCAAAATTCTCATTTTCATCACCAACCTCAATGGAAAGTCCAGACATGGCAATTGAAACTTCCGGATATGGATCAAATGCTGCTGCTGCTGCAGCCTCTTCATCACCACTATGGGTAGTGGTGGTTGTATTGGAAGGACTCCCCTCGCGGACTGTGGGCAATAGCGCCATCGTGTTGACTCTCTCCTCAGCAGAATCCTCTGACCCTTCCTTCTTTTGATCCTTCGTCTTGGCCTTGGTAGTATTCGATACAACCTCTGTAGAATTCGAATCAGACTTTTTAATAGTGCGAAAGCTTCTACTAGACCGCTTCTTCTTCTTCTTCTTCTTCTCGTTCTTCTTCTCATCATCACCACCCTTTGCAGGAGCACTGGGACTATCCGAAGACGCCGTTTCCGCATTGCCCTTCTCGCGACTCTTGGACTTGGAACGAGACTTGGAACGTGCGCGCCATCGGCTCATAATGCTCCTTCTACTGCTGCTGCGTCCGGCGCGCGTCTTCTTCTTCTTTCTGCGCTTGCCACCGCAAGTTGCATCCTCGGCGTCTGATTCGGGTTCTGATTCGGATACGGGCACTTCGTGAGCGTTGCGGCCATCAGTAGCGGGAGTGGTTGCAACAGCAGCGGCTGATGGAGCAGGATCGGACTGCGGGACAAAGTCCGCTGGAAGGACGGTCTCCACCTCTTCGTATCCCATTATTTATTGCTTTATAGACTACTGTTGCATTCACTGAATTCGAGTGCTCTATTAGTTGGAGATTGCTCTCAATGGTTTGACTCAACTGGAATAATGATGATCTCCTCCTTTATTGTCCTAGCTTTTCTTATGTTGTGACGGCATGGTTGTAGCAGGCTTCTGGTGGTAAGTTTTGCTTTTGATAGGCTATTGCAGCAGGTTCGGCGGCATGGCCTTCTCGATAATTATAGTAAATACCGTGTGGAGTGTAGGTCCGTTTCGTATTCATATCAACCTACAGTAATGAAGGTTATTCATTGCAACTCATCGCCAAAGAAAGACTAACTTATACCGGTCTGCCACCTTCTGCGATCATGTGGATTGGACGACTGCGATTCTTTCTTTCATCTCCATTTTCCAAGACTCCCCTCTCTCACACACATTTTAGAGAGCTGTGATTAATTTATCAGCGAGCCTGCAGCGATCACTTCCTTCACGATTGCAATTAGAATGGACTCCCATTAAGAGTACATGATGACGTATTTTCCTCATTTTTGGGCTTGCACTCTCCGTCGGTCGGTCGTCCACGTCATTTGTTGTCACAAGGAAGATGTTTGAGAAGACGTGACGCGGGGGAAAAATGGCAAAGAAGCGATCTCATGAAGTTCAACAGCACCAAGAAGCTCCCCGCTCCCCGCAGCTCCCCGCCAACCAAACCAAGGTCGGCACCGCAATAGCTTCTTGCTTTTAGCCAATCTCCTCTCGTAGTATCCCTCTCTTGCTTGCATTGCCTCCATCGCAATCCGTTGCCGTCTCAGAAACAATGGCATCTACAGCAGCACTCGCCTGCCCCAAAGTAATGCAGCGCCCTGCTGGCCCTAAAATAATGAAGCGCCCTGCTGCTGCTGCTTCCGGAGCTGCAGCAGGTGGCGGAGGAACACGTACTATCGCGGTCCCAAGCACTATATTTAAGAAGGATTCGTCTAACATGATACTGCACAAGGAAGAGAAGAAGGATGATCATAAGCATGGAATGACGATTATGAAACCTGAAGGACAAGCTGGCATGGTCGCATTTGGAAATGATGCATCTCCGACAAGTGTTCAAAGTGATGCGTGCAGTAAAAGCAATGCCGACAATGAGGCCACCAAAAGTGCATGGAATCCATTAGAGGAAGTAGACTCCGCTCTCCTCTCTGCCCTTGTTGATGCACGAGAACGCAAGGGTCTCTTCCGTCTGGAACAAGTCATGCTTGATTTCATGAAGGATGCGTCATCTGGTTCAATGGAGGTGGGTGGTGCCTATAATTCCATTATAATGAATCAGATCAGTAGTGAGGAGGCTTCGAACGGACAACAAACTCAAACCCCAGCAATTTCACAGCAGGTACAACAAGAATTGCAGTACCAACAGCAACGTGGATTGAGGCAGACGAGTTTTCAGAGATTGATATGCCATCGTATTGCGGACCGGTTTGGTATACTAAGGGAGCAGGTGAATCGTACAAACATTTCTCCGAGTGACGATCAGCGTAGTTTTGCGGATGCCGGGGGAGCGGGAGGTGGACAACAATTTTCCCTGGGGCTGATACGTCTAGTCAAGACGAATGAATCCTACATTCCCTCCCATTTATTGATTGATGTTGATCTTTCAATTTTGGTCAACTATAAGAATCCCCGTGCGAAAAATTATAATGGGGGGAATAGCAATGATACCACGACGCCCAGCAATAATTATGACGGTGGTACACGAACGCTCACTGAAAATATGGCAGCGGCAACGTTGGAAGGTTTAGGTTTAGGTACTCCCTCCGTGGCAACCAGTTCCACCAAAAAGCCAAAGAAGAAAATGGTCATTATGAAACGAAACTCGTCAAGTGAGAGCGGTAATACGAATGGGTCAGGCACGGACAAACAAAAGGGCAAGTCACGCAGAAAGAAGTTGGAAGATAGAGAAAAGGCATATGAAGAGGCAAGGGCACGGATATTTGGTATTAGTGAGTCGTCGGGGACTGAAAATAACGATGGTGGCAATGATAATGCCGACAAGGGGGAGAGGCCGTCGTCTGCTGTCCCACAAAGCCAAGATTCGTCAGATAATGCACCCACTCCTGTCAACTCGTGTCACTCTTCGTTTTCTGTGGAGAAGGATATCACGTCTGCTGCCACTCCTGTTGGTATTGGAGAACATATTTTGCCCTCGCAGCTCATCTCCTCGGCCACACCTTCTGCAGAGAATGCAAGTCCTCCCTCGCGAGAGTCTCCAAAGGATCAAGAACCGCCTTCGCCTACTGGAGCGACAACTGAAGCCGACACCTCAAGACAAAATTCATCTTCCTCTGCCTCATCTGTCCCTGCCGCTGCCACGGGTGGTGCCATTTCGAAGGCAGTGTATCGCAACCGACAGCAAGAGGAAAATGATCCTGATTTCAAGCGAAGGAATGATGTCCGCCCTGCCTACGTTAACCCTTACGCGACTAACCCCTATGGCGCACCCGTCGGAGCTAATCCTTATGCAGCCATGGGTCAACAGCCACCTCCACCCCAGATGATTGCCATGCACATGCAACAGCAAGCAGTACACCAGCCTCATTTCTATCATGGACAGACAACTCAATTCACAGCACAACAAGGGCATCCAAATCAATTCCCAACACCGCAAGATGCCAACCCTTCACCTCAGTGGGTTGCCCCACAGCGTGGGTACTACCCCCCTCCTCAGCAGCAAGGGCAAGAGAAGCACCCTCAAGCTTGGCAACCTCGTCCAAATTCAAGCCCAATGCCTCCCAACAATAGTAAGTCAGTCAATAATAGTGGAAACCAAGGTGTACAATCCAATGCACCTCCACCAAACACTGTGAATAACTTCCAGCCACAGCCACAGATAAAACAGCCAACAACAGTCCTTTGGGGACCAGGGGCACGAAGCAATCCAAAATCGTCAGACGCGACACGGACAAGTCCAACAGTAGAAAAAGTATCAAAAAAGGGGAAAGGTGAAGCGGCAGTATATAAAGCGGAAGACTTCCCTGCACTAGGGTAACAGACACGGAAAATAATCCAG
>JAZGVS010000889.1:0-11616 GCA_037356235.1 Bacterosira constricta
CGATCTCAAAGACAAACGTTGCATGAGAATAATAACAATCATTGTGTATTCGTCACTCATTCTTCATGGGAATTTGTGTTCAGGCTTCACCAGAGTTTTCCGCAAGGAGAGAGCGAGCGTATCCCCAATGCAATCGTGTGGTATATGGGAGGGCGTCTCTTCAGTTCTAGACTACTATATACATGAAATAATGCAACTTTCATTTTTCAATTAAAAGTGTCTACCCCTCTATTAACACACACATCGAATTACCCATTAACTTCTGTGTAGAGTTCGATTCATTTTCTTTCTCAGCAGCACTACATTCATCCATATAAGCAAGATCAGGGACAGTTCATCCTGAAGGATTTGATTCGTCCTTGTCTCTTTTTGGTTTCACGTGACAAATTATGATCCTATCAAAGGCCTCTTCCATCCATCATATTCATCATGAGATGAGCAAGTCCCAAGTATTTCCCAAAAATTGCTATTTCTTTGACCCACACAGCTTGCCCTATTTCCACAGAAGATGCCGATGCAAACTTCTTTCCCTCGGCCATTGATGTTGTACTATCCATTCAAATTGCAAAAAGAATGGCCGAGCCTCATTATTATACCATTGTACCCATTCGCTATAATGCACAATATTCAACATCACTGCCGATATAAACCAGCTTTCTTCTCCACCTTTACTGTTTGCTTGGGGTCCAGCTTCTTCCAAGGCAGGCACACCACTGTACCATTCGGCAGTCCCTGTTCAAAATTAATATGGTGATTTGGGGAAACAATTTTGTGTTAGTGGCATATATTCTCATACAACACAGAATAGTATAGTATCAAATATCAAAACACAAGCCTACTCCTCACCTTCTCAATTAACATTTGCGCCTTGGGAACCTGATTCAACGAAACCTTCCCGGCAACCTTGGGACTAATCTCCCCTCTCTGTAATTTACATATCAAATAATGCAATTCATGCCCAAACATCTTTGGATTCTCCTCATACGATTCATACAAATCAAAGAAGATTGCACGATTCCAAAAGTATTTCGCCTTGACGGTGGACCACCATGAATTCAATCCATTCTCATCAAACGGATTGCATGCTGTCGAGTCGTCGCCAATTTGGAGCTGTGTGGCAGAGGCATTGCCAGTGTTGCATACCAGTATACCATCGGACCTGAGAGCACGATACGATGATTCGTACCCATCCACGCACAAACTGTCAATGACAACGTCCATCTTTCCCTCAAGAGATGGAAGCCACTTCTTGGGCTTGATACCGAACCACTTGGCACCCAATTTGGTCAAGTGCTCTTCGTGCATCTTGTGTGCCGTGGCGTACACATTGGCACCCTCAGTTAGAGCCAGTTCGACCAATGCTTGGCCTACTGGTCCAGAGCCGCCCGTGATGAGTACATTGGCATTGGTAAGTGGCATTCCATTCTTCTTGGAAATCTTGAGGCACTGATATGCCGTCATGTAATTCGCTACTAGACATATAATATCCTCATGATGGGCATTCTCGGGTAGTAATATCCCGCTAGATACGGGTATTGAAATGTACTTGGCATTGCCTCCTCCATTGGGCAATAAGGCAGCGACGCGGTCACCAAGTCGGAATGTTGTAAAGACGTGGGCACCGAGAGCGATGACTTCGCCGACTATGTGAAATCCTGGTACGGAGGGTGTGGTTGGTGTGGTTGGGTCGCCCTTGAGTCGGATGGCGCAGTCTCTTGAGGATACAGTGGATGCCTGTTAACACGGTATATGTAGATTCAATAAAGTTAGTACCAAGTGTGTGTGATGATTCTGATGACTTGAGCAAAAATGACAATATCATATCTAGAGACTCTAGAGAAAAGAGGAAAAACTCACCTCAATCTTGACCAACACATGATCCGGAGCAGTCGGAGCCGGAGCATCCATATACTGCCTTATAGTCAAATTCTCAACACAACCAGGCGCACTGCAGTAAATATCCCTCTGTCGTTTATCCGTATCCCAGAACCTCGTATCCACTGCATTTTTCTTCATCGCGCTGCTTTCTCCTCCCTTCACACTACTTTCTCCTCCCTTATTCTTCTTGGAACCTCCCTTCTTACTCTTCTTGGATGATTTGGAACTGACGCTATTTCCAGATTTGCTATTTTTGGACACGGATGCTGTATCCTCCGTTGCCACAGTCTTGCTCGCCACCGACGCACCTCCATTAACGCTCTTGCCTCCAACACTGCCGTTGGTACTACCACCACCACCACCGCCCTTGAGCTTTTTCTTCCACGATTTCTTAAAGCTGGTCACGCGTTTCATAGGCTTGACATCTCGGAGTTGGACCTCTTTTGCATTCGCAGAAGCAGCGGCGACCCCCTTGTCCGCAGCCTCCTTCTCCGCCATGCGTTTTTCAATACGCTTAATTTCATCATTGAATGCCTCCTTGGTCGCAAGCTTGCTTGCCGTCTGCTTGATGCCATTTCCGTTCATTTGAATGGCAACGCTCTCCTCGTATTCTTCCAAAGATTCTTTGGTGACTATTGTTGACTCTCCCGATAGAATGGTGCCCTCATCATCATCGTCATCGTCATCATCATCGATAGTTGACATGATTGTCTCATCATTATAGACTGTAGTCTCGGCATCACCAAATCCAAACCACGACGCCCATGTATTAATACCGAATGCATTGACAGTTTGATCATCCAAACTATGCCTACCGCCATCACTAACATCATCACTCAAATAAGTACCAATGGTACCCTCGTCAAAGCTTGTATACGACGCATCCTCATCATAATCTAAACTCATGTACGAATCTTCTCCAACGGATGCTTCATCACGATGATGATTATGATGGGTTGCATCATCATTATTATAGGTGGCAGTATCATCATTGTAAGTCGTGTAGGTCAATGTATCATTCCCTCTCGACTTGGCACTGGTGTTATAATCATCATCCTCATCCTCATCCTCATCATACGTCCCACCGCCACACATTGGGGTGGAACAAAAAGATCCGGCATTCACCGATTCATCATCGTCCTCCTCTCGAGATGCGACATGCGTAGTTCGTGGGAAAGCGATCGATTCGTATTCCGCCGTGGATCCATCGTCAATGTGATCATCGCGATCGTCGTCGTGGATGGTGTCGTCCGCCGTTCGGCTGTCTGTGGAATCGAAGGAACTTTTGCTGCGTCGGCGCAATGATGTCGCGAATCGGGCGGGTGACATTCCACGGGTTGATTTCTTGGAGTTCTTCGCGGTGGAGGATGGTGCGGTAGCTGCGGTGGTGGGTCCCATGACAGCGGCTGTGGTGGTGACGGCTGCGATTCGACTGGCATTGCCACCACGATTGGGGGTTAGGGTTCTATTGCTCACTCCTCTAGCATCACCATTTCTATTGCTCACTCCTCTAGCAGCATCACCATTGCGACTTCGTGCAGCGCTCGTCATGGCCATGTTCGAACGGTTTGGCATTTCCGAACCCTTTGGAGATTTAGTGAGCATTTCGGCCACATTTTTGGGGGAGGATGGTTTGTTGCTACGGGGACCTACTTGAGCCACAATGGGCAAAGACGAAGGATCATTATTTGGAGTCTCCCCACCGCGATGGCGGCTAATCTCACGGCGCATCGCTTCGCGCAGCGCATGGGATTTGCGCGATGATGTTTCTTCGGGAGGGTCGACGCCGTTCGTTTTCTTTGCATGCGGTTCCGTTTGCAATGGCGCTTGCTGCTGTGCCATGCCTCCTTCGGATATCTGCGTGAGCGCTTGAGCTTGTCGGCTCGATATTCGATCTTGATTGCGCCTCCCATCTTGATTGTTCCTTGGTGGCGTCGCCTGCTCGCGAGATGGACGTAACTGCATCTCAATACGATTGCCCTGCGGAGTCGAAGGAGAAGCAATCTTCTTGGAAGGCGAATTGTTGTTCCCTGCCAACGATGGCAATCCTGAAAAGATACTGCCACTCGTATTGGACTCGCTGGCTTCTATGTCGTCTTGTAATGCAGCGTCGCCAATCAATACTGCATCGCGCTGCCAGGCATTCGCAGTGTTCGAACCAGCCAATGCAGCATTCAAACCAGACGCGGAATTCAAAGACTTGTTGCCCGTATTATCACTAGCATTATAATCATCGAAACTGCCCCCGTTCGCATTCATGGCACCGCATGTACCATTGCCTTGAGCCATCATTAGTAATCCCAACGGTGGTAATGGTTGGGGAGGTGCATGTTCCTTGGCATAGTCCCACTCACCATCATTCTTCTTGGTCACTTTTTCAACTTGCTTTTTGGTTGCAATGGTGGAACTGACGGTGATGCTATTCGCTCCCATCGATTTGTTGATGATGCTCTTCTTGCTCTTGGTGTTATTGGAGTGTACGCGAGCGGCGGGAGGAGCAGGTGGTGTTGATTGATTTCGTGAAGGCTTGCTTGGGTCTGACTTTTTACGACGGAGGAAACCCATGGTGATGGTGATGATGATGATGTTTTATACTTTTACTTCGTCCCGTTCGATTGGTCTGTCACCCTTTGTAATGCTTACTCTCTTCCTCTTTTATTTGGTTTTGGATATTATGGCATCGATCTCATGAAGAAGTGCCTGACACGACAAAATAAGAGTTCTAATGTTCTATGACCTCACAGGCGATTCAACAATGGGAGTGCAAGATTGTCTGGACCTTGCTTGGACCTGTCTTTCGCGTCTGCAAAATATTGTTCCTGTAGCAAGCAAGCCTTGTTGTATGTGAGTTCTCCGGGTGTTCTCATTTAAATATCATATCTCCCATGGCTTGACATGCACAGCATAATTGGAGATGTGTAATCACTTGATTGTCACGACCACACCTACAATTCTCTACGAGATTTTATTGTGTCGGCGCGAAATTGAATTTTTACAAAATCCCCAACTGCCAGAAAAGTGTCCAGGCCCATAACTGATATCGCTAATTTCGTAGGAATTCATATTGAATGCGTCATCTTCGGATTTGTCGCCAAGAATATTCGGCGTGATTGGAGTCATTGGTTCTATCATAGTTTTGATGGTTCGCAGGGTGTGGAGTTTTTGTGTTTATTGACTTGGAGTAGCTTGTTGGCTATTTTAGAGGATGGTACAATACACAGATTTTCATGAGAAGAGAAGATGGAAAATTAAATTTGCTTCCGAGGTCGCCGACTAGATGTGTGCGATTGAATGAAGCCACATGGTCCACATGGTCATGGTTGATGGTTGGAGACGAAGAAGGTGGACGACACAATACAGTTAGGTGTGGCAAAATAATCCATGAAATAAACAAAGCTGCATTTTGTAATCAACAAAATGACATCATCAATACCTTCAGCAACCGCCGCCGCGAGAAGCAACGAGGAAAAGATTCAAGTCGGAGTGCGAATACGACCTCTCAACTCTCGCGAACAGCAATCTTCCTCCAAACATGGCAAGGTGTGGCAAGTAGTCAACGATAACACCACTGACACTGCGCAAGAAAATACTACGAAAGAAAGCACCACGATAGTGCAAACAAACGTGCATGGGATACATGAACCGGGACAGGATGTTTATGCCTACAGTCACACGTTTGATGAACACTGTACGACTCGACAAGTGTACGATCGCATTGGTAAATCAATAGTTACTGATGTAGTGCAAGAGGGCTATCATGGAACAATATGTGCGTATGGACAGACGTCGAGTGGTAAAACGTACACCATGCAGGGCTGTCGTAGTGCTGATAGAACTACGGAGGATGACCAAGGGATTGTTCACATGGCAGCAAGTGATATTTTTACTCATATTGATACACATGAACAACGTGCATTTGTGGTACGAGTATCATTCATTGAGATATACAATGAAAATGTACGAGACTTGCTAGCAGTGCCGTCGTCTCCTGGGAATAAAGATGTATTCATGACTGTCAGGGAGGATAAACAACGGGGATTCTTTGTCAACTCCACTGAGAAACAGGTGACAAGCATGGATGGTTTGCTAAGTGTCTTGTTTGAGGGAGAAAAGAATCGGAGTGTGGGAGCGACAAAGATGAATGAGCAGAGTTCACGATCGCATACTATCTTTAGTATTACTGTGGAGAGCACTTTGCCGATGGATGATGGGAATGCTGACGAGAATAGTAGTGGTAGGGGTACAGCAATCGTATCTACATTGAACCTAGTCGATCTAGCTGGCTCAGAAAGCGTAAAACATACCGGTGCAAAGGGAGATCGTCAAAAGGAGGGGAGCAAAATCAATCAAAGCCTCCTCGCTCTATCAAGTGTAGTTACCTGTCTCGGTCAGAAGAAGAATGCAGCAACCCAGCATGTTCCATATCGAAACTCCAACCTGACCAAGATCCTCAAGCTTTCATTGTCAGGCAATGCGAAGATGGCAATAATTTGCTGTGCTACGCCCTCGGAAATGTACTTGGAGGAGACGCGGACGACACTCAAGTTTGCCGATAGGGCACAAATGGTCAAGACGAAAGCTAAAAAGTCAAGACGTCGGTTAACGGATGGAGTTGTCGGTCATCATGGTAGGGCAACGCCACTGAAGAAATTGCCGAAGAAATTGCAATTTCTTTCGACTCCCAAACGCATTTTCAGTCCAGCAGCAGGTAACAAGGTCAAGCGATACTCACAGACTGATATTCGGCCTAGAAGAGCAAAACGTGATAATGGGGGTAGCATCGTAATGTCCACTTCGATTCCAGAGCATGATGATGAAATTAGTGAACTGAGCAAGACGCTGGCGACGAAGACTGACAAGCTTGTCAGCATGGAGATCAAGCTGCAGAATGTCATGGACAAGTTGAAGTCCACCACAAATAATCTTCAAACCCAATGCCAAGAGATGGAATGGCTTCGGTTGGAAAATCAAGAGTTAAAGTCTCAAGTATCCACACTCATGGCCGATAAAGATTTCTTGGATACGGCGAATCAAGTGGATAGCCATACTGAGGACAAGTCTGCGAACGATAGGAAGGGTATTGGCATGGATGACCCTTCCTCCCGTGATTCCTATGAGGATATTGTTGATCAGCTTGTAAACAGCACATGCAAAATCTATGAACTTGAGCGGCTAGTTGAGAGGCTGCAACAAGAAAACAAAGTACTGAAGTGCGATGCGAGCTCATCAAAAAATAACGTTGCAACATTGAACCAAAGTCAAAGCACAGTCAGTGCTGAAACTGCGAAAAAGAGAGACCAGGAAGCATCAACCGAATTTGATGATATTCCATCCGATTCAGTAACGCCTGGCGGAGAAGAAATTTGTTGGGGTGATTTTCTATCGTATGACAAAACGCTCGCTGCAGAGGAGAACGAAACTCCAACCAAAATGCACGAGAAAAGTATAGGAGAACCATCGTCGCCTCTCAAAAAAGTTGATCTCTTTACTGATAGAGCTCAAGTGGGGGCAGTACTTTATGATACCAAGGAAAGCTTCAAGGATGGAAATCCGTTAGAAACTCAAGGGACTGGTCAAGATATGATTCCTTCTCTTCCTACAGCTGACTTTGACGAAAGTCCTTCTACCCACTTAACCCAAGGTAATGCGACATTCAATGGCACTGAGGCATCAGAGGACAGCACCGACGACGCATTTTTACCTTCGGCAGATTCAGCCAGCTACAAACACGAAGTTCAAAAGGCGGAAGAATCGAATGCTGAAGAAGTTGAAACTATCGACAACAAAGAGCCATCAGATAAAGAAACTACCGATCAAGGAGTGGTGCTTTCCTCTAATACTTTGCAGAAGAATGAATCCATGACAATAAATGATGAAAATACACCACCCCAGAGTATGAGATGCACATATACATCTCCCATGAGAGCAACCCAATCATACAAGAACGAATTGTCCTCCAAGGAATACACTCCCACGAAGGAAAACTCTTCCATGACGAAACAGGCGATTTCGAATAGGCGCACTCCCCTTGGTAAATCGATAAAGCAGAATATCCAATTGTCTGGTCGTAAAATGCGAACCAGGGCGAGTGTCGCCCGTTGCGCACCGAGTAGCAAATCAATGCCGAGGGCTTCGTCATTATCCAGGTATACAGCGTCAGATCCAAATGCGAAATTTGGATCGGTTGGTTATACATTCAAAAAGTATTTTGGGGCTGGATATGGAAATTATGTAGGAATAGTTGGTGAGTAGAAAACCGATATTTTGGAGCTATATATGGTGTTGTTGATCTTTCACTAATTTGAACATTTGTGCAGTTGAAATCCTCCCTGATGGCAAGAGGCGGTGCGATTATCCTGACGATACATCATGTAAGGGCGAGGAGATACTATCGTTGGACAATCTGCCAAAGCCGAAACAAAAGAAAAGTTTGTCCAAGAAGGTATTGGTCCAAAAAGATCTATCATCCAAGGTAGAAAGTGAGACAAAAATTGATGTATATCGAGAAGAAGCATTGAGAAGAGCAAAGGCTAGGTCACAGGATGCTGTTGCCAAGACTATCAGAAGTGGCAAAGAAGTGCTGTGGCTGAAGAAAGATGCGACTGCGACCTGCCATATCTGCCACTACAAACGCAATGTCTGTTTGACATTTCATTGCGGGAAACATTCATATTGTGACAAGCATTGCAAGGTAAGTTTTATTGCTAGAGGATTGTTTTATCGTTCGATAATGCGTGATCTGATACCTCAATGGTCTGCATAATTGTATCCTCTATTGTACACAGGATCGCCTTGGTTTCAGTGCAAGCAAATACGACCCCAGCAAACCAGATGACCTGCCGATCGATCACTGCCCTATTTGTGCAGTTTCATGTGAGTGCGCAAAATGCAAGAGAGAGCTTGTTAAAGCTTCAAGAGAAATCAAAAGATGTTGTCTTGAACAAGTCTGCGAGCCTTTAAATGTGGATATGCACCTTTGCAGTAAAAAGCCTATTGAGTGTATCGTAATAGAATAGAGTGCCATGGTTACATCAAATATGCGGCTACCATGGTCTACAAAGCTTCTGACATGCATGTCTTCCCATAGAATCTCTATCCACAACTCTCCGACGCATTCTTTCCATTGGAACGATCGAGAGCCTCAATAATCTACGTGCATGTGAGTATATTCATGGACATCGGAAGAAGTAGAATTTTATGAAAGTGATCTGTATTTGTTAGTGATGAAAATAACGAGGGCAAAGATTTGGCTGAAAATGTGCTTGCAGAATCTGTTGTACAAAAGGAAAATGAATAAATTTGATCTACCACTGTCACTGTACATTCAGTTAAGTCTTATAGTAAAACAAAAAAATACAATTCCCCATCATATGTCTGCACATGTTTCTAGCCACCACACTGTACCAGACACACACAATTTTACCAGCTTCGGTCATTCGTCCCAGAACAGGGTTCCTGGCCACTGCCGATGAGAAGGCGGGGTCAAAAATACCTCATCGACAGTATCTGTTCCATCTTCCTGATCTAACAGACCGCCTGACTGCTTTGTCCGTGTGGTGCTGACATGGCAAGGCTATTGCAGCCATCTTCAAATTCTGCAAAGACTCTCTCTGCAAGATATTTGTTCCGAACCCGCAGTAGTTCCTGTCTCGCATCCTCGCTACGTCTCGCATCCTCGCTACGCTTGTCATTCTGGGTGTGGATTTTCTTCAAGGGTATCTCATTATGTTGCTTTCTCTCAACATCTTTCCATTGCTTGACAGATGTCTTCTTGGAAGGTGCGGATTTGATGCGGTTCAGTTCTTCGCGCACTTTCATCCTCCCATCTGATGGCTCGATCGAAAGTTGCATCTTTGATTGTTTCGACTTCTTNTTCTTACTTGATACTACTGAGTACTACAATAAACATTCACACTGACACACACACACACTCATCATTGAACGTTCGACATCGACGACGACAATGATGATGCCATTTGGCCCATGATATGATCCAAATTGGTCGTGGGACTATTCGTACTCATCTTACTATTATTTTTGTCCCCCGCATCCACCTTTGGAAACACTACATCTCTCCTACAAAGTTTGGACTTGGTCGGTACCAATCGTAGAGAAGATCGATTGTAGGGATTGGATATGGTTGTGGTGGTTGTTGTTGTGGCTGATGTTGTCGTTGTTGCAGTTCTGCTACCACCACTTCCATCGCTGCTATTGCGAACATGGTTCTTCTTCCTTGATTGTTTCGACTTCTTTTTTCCATCCTCTGCGCTCTTGACATTCTGGACCTTGGCCTTGCTCATTGTTCTTTTCGCGAAGAGGCTCGTACTACTCCTGTTTGTTTTATACTCTCGCTTACCAAGCTGTGTGATTTTCTCCATATTTTCAATGTCAGTTTCTTGTTCAGTGTTGGCAGTGACTGGTTTTGAAGATGGTGAATTCCTTTTTCGCATTCGTATCCGAGGGGAAAGAGATAGATTAAACCGCGATGTCTCCCTTCGGATAGTGTGCCTTAGAGGTACATTACCAGGTGGCTGCGCCGCGAGGCCATCAGAAATGTCTGTCTGTTTCGAATGACGAAGAGTTTAGAGAAACGTTGTTATTTGCACAGGTAGACCAAATCATGTAAACAAGTGCAATTCATAATATGCGCCTGAATGCATTTCGGGCACTCACCTGGGAATCGGCATCGGCTTGATCACATTCAATTGTTGTAACGCCATCTTCCTCCAAGAACACTTCGATGTTCGCTTCTTCCATTATTATTCGCTCGTCGATACACGCGGTATCAAAGGACCTGTAACTCTAACAATTATATCCTTTGACTAATCAAGCAAGTTACTTTTTATGCTTGCACCTTGCACCATGAACCGGTATAGTAGAATTTGATAGAACCTCCTCATCTTCTTACGATGTGTTTTCTGGGGCCTTTGGTCCGCATTCGTGGGACCACTGGTTTTATGTCTGCGTCTGGTCTGCGTTGAACGGTGAAGCCTCGTCAAACAAATTTGAAAAATATTTACTATTAGGAATTAGTATATCGATACGAGTACATGCTTCGGAATTGAATATAAGTAATTTCAACCTGTTTCAACGGCATTTTAATCGTAACCTTCCATGTGCAAGAGTTCATGTGTGAATTTTGTATGGTTCCTACGTAAGTGGTTGTTATATTTTTTTATGTGCAAAGTTTCATGTGTTTTCGTGGGTACATGGTACCCTTACCGGTTTATGTCCTCCTAACGGACCCCTCTCGAACCTACAGGTTATCCTGGGTTATCCCTTGTTTCTTTCCAGTCCTTATTTTTTCCAGAGAAAGAGAACTCAGATTCAGCATATCTAATGGATGTTGACGCATAGTGACGACCATGTCCGGGACAGCATGAGTATAAGCATCCACCAGTCACAAAACATCCTGCGCAACAATGGAAATGTATCAAATGAGGAGGCTGTACAGTGGTGGACTCATGACAGGTGAGACGAGCAAGGAAAAAATCTACTATGATTCCATCAATACCCTTCGCCAATTGCCCATTCCATTCTTCCCAAACACATAGAGAGCAGGAGAATAGTGGTAGAGCACATCCAATTCCAATACCAATAAATGGGGTAGCTTCTGAAGGGTATATTGGGCTAAGAGCCGCAGAGCTGTGTGGTGATCCGAAACCACATCAAGAAGTTATGTAGGTAGGGGGGATTCATGGGACTGAGCTAGGGACTGAAAAATATATTGGCGGGACG
>JAZGVS010000890.1:0-11635 GCA_037356235.1 Bacterosira constricta
TCAAGACCCAAAAAGGTAGTAATACACTTTTTTCATTGCCCCCATCATATGAGTCAAAAGTGTATCACGTTAGCATGTCGATTTGGAGTCAGCGGCTAGGGGAGTCTGCCCACTAGTGTATGTTTATTGTCGCCATGGTCACCTTCATTGCGTGTTGTTGCAGTGGTTTGCCGTTGTCCGATTTGGACGATGGGGGGCGAACGCGTTCGCCCCCCGTGGCGTTTTGTTGAGGATTGTCGGCCACCAATATAGGAAATCAATACACCCAATGGGCTGACCTGCCCGCACAAAGATCTCAAAAAATCCCGAAAATCTCCAGTTGGATACTTTTGCGCCACAACAATGAATGATTCATAGAATTGCTTGCAGAATTGTAAAAGCCTATGGTGGACTGTGGAGTCGTGGAGGCTTTTAGAATACAAGTTGGCACACTTTAATTGGCACTCCTTATTTGGACAGGATCCCATGATGTTTCTCGTTGGGAGCCTTGGGGCCTTGTGGGTCCAAGTGTCTCATCCAGACTGATCCCGACTGATCCAGACTGATCCAGACACAATCTATTTGGGAGTGCAGACTGGATTTATGACTAGAGACGACCAACAAATTTCTGAGTAAACACCTGTAAACACACATGAATTTCAGGCTTCTCCGTCCACACCCAATACGATTTCAAAATTTGTCGACGCATGGAGATGTATTTGGGATTTCATACTTGTAACCATGAACGGAGAGCCCAGTCCGCTTCTTTCAAGACCAACATGATTTCCAAGTAATACGCATTAAGATTGCAACACTCACTAATCACACCCAATACGATACGAGTTCTTATCGAACAGGCCCAATTTTTCGCTGAGAAAAGACGGAATAAAGTGACCCCGCCCGCGCAATAATAACCTCTTGAGACATGAGAACACTCGACAACTTTGTTGACGACAAATTATTGTATGCATGCCACCGGTTTTGCGACATCGGCACAGTCCAAAGGCAAGCCGACAAATTAGGATGATTTCGACGACCAAACATTGGCCGAACGGTACGTATTCTGTCTGATTCAGGACCAATAAAATTTCCGGTGAACGGTACAATACAAAAGGCACAGATCGCTCGATTTGGGCCTGTTGTACCTGAATTTCCGGGCGCAGGGGCTCATGCACCTTGTTGTTTTTGGAATGATCGCTTCAATCATTTTGACGTCGTGATTTACTTGAGAGCTAGCTACAATAGCAACCGAACCGGAGCGGAGTCTCCGCCCACACGAAACACACAGGTACATGATTCTAAACACATGAGGCATGGCAGGAAGGCAGCAGGTATGTCTACATCATGAACAGTAGCAAGATCAATAGCACGAACAGGTCATCACATTCCACATCACATTCCACATCACATTCCACAAAACACAAATTTCATTGCCAACAAACCAATCACACAACAAGTTCTCAAGCAATCATCATCATGTCCGACATTCCAATGTTCATCTTCGTCCGTAGAAACAGTGCTAATACTGCCGCACCAGTCGACCAAAGCAAAAACATTATCCACCGCTCCGACAAAAGCTCCATCAGCCATCAAGACCTGGCGGCAATGAAACGAATGGTTCAAGAATTGAGTCAAAATCCAGAACTGCTTCGCCAACAATGCAATATTCCTCAACTGTCACAGACGATGAGCACAAGATATCAAGAATGGATGGATGCTTCCTCAGCAGCAGCCGCGGCATCATGCCAGGATCAATTGTCGAGCGATGACGATGAGAACTTTTTGAGCAGCCCGAGAGCATCAAGCTATGATAATACGTCCGCGACTTCTTGTTTTCCGACGACGCCTCCTCCATTCATCAAGGAGAGGGTGCCCCTTACGCCTCAGACTCAGGATACGATGCTGATGCTTAGCCATGATGTTTCGTCGCAGAAGTCGCAGCATTACGGTAATAGAACGCAGTCGTTCGTTGCGCCATACAGCAACATTGCATCGTTTTGTCAAGAATGCAATAGTTTACAGGTGCAACCGCCGCCGCTGTCGCTTCACATGCAAGATTCGTTTCGCCCTTCGTCTGCGGGTGCGATTTCGTCGATGCCATTTGAATTTACCTCGAGGGCGCGCGGGGCATAGAGAATAAGATGTGCTTCTATTTTAAATGAAGCGAACCATAGAGCAATAACTTCTTGTAACCTTTAGAGATAACCACATACCACATTATGTAAATATTAATATACTGAAATGTTTGAATCCTGCTTACTCTCAATAACATCAAACATATGAAATTTACTTCTACTTGTTTGCCTTCCTCTTCCATCGCCTTCCCCATGGCGCACCATTTGTTTCGCACCTTTTTGGCGGTTTTCCCTGGGATAGCTTTTGCAATTTTGACCCACTTATTCAGCACTTATTGCCCAATAATAATCCGTGTTGTTTTATCAACTCTGCTTTTCTTCACTAGGACTCCAAGAGACAAAATTCCGGGCTCTCTGACCATTGGACTCGCGCGTACAATCAAAACACGATGGATTGAGAACGATTGCACGTGTTTTGCCACAATCATCCCAGTTCTTGCAACGCTTCTTGAGGTTGCATGTCACACAATACATAGTTAGCTTGTGTGCGTGTATTGCCACAATCAACCCAGTTCTCGCTTCTCGCAACGCTTCTCAAGGTTGCACGTGATCAACCCAGTTCTCGCAACGCTTGTTCCCGAAAAGGCACATTTTACACAATACATATATTGGTAGCGTCATGCCGGGACCTACCACATTCACAGTCCGCTGATTGCTTCACGAATTGTCCCCCATGTCTCTGTTGGCACAGTCCCAACAGATGTTGTTAGAGGATACTTCCCAACACGCGGACCCTCATTTTCATCATCCGGCATCCGGGACAGCGACAGTTGCAGCCAAATTTGCGGCACAGAAAAACGATGCATCCCCTGCCACTAATGATGAGTATTACTACTCTCAATAGCAAAGGTGCAAATCAATTATCTCTACAATATCTATCTCTAATAGATTCCTTGAAGCCCACCAACTTACTGTGTAATTGAGCGTGATAGAAGATGATAAAAGTTAGTAAGATGTACGATAGGTACCACCCTTCTATCCTGAAGGGCTCTGTACTCAGGATCAATTATTAGCAGATGCTTTTAGTATGAAACAGATTCCCCAAACAGAGAGGACGTTTATTTTGCGCTATGGTATCAACCAGTAGCCTTTATATGAGTGAAAGAAGGTAGGATCATCAGCAACAGCACGGACAGAAAGTGGTCAAGCCAGGTGTTCAACAAAATAGGATTGATGTGATATCAAGACCTATCAAGACCCACGACGCTATTCGAATGCACATCATACGACGCCAGTACAATCCCACTGATCAGAACATGTAGAACGATTGATATTGCTCACGACACCACGCTGCCATGAAAATACTATTCAACTGGCATTCCCCAGGAGAGTCGGCATTCCCCAGGAGAGACCATCCGCAAGTATTGTTCCAAATTTGATAAGCTGTCGAATCTGTCATCCATCTCCAGTCACAATGATCTTCTCGCCGTTGCTGTTGATTCGTTGAGCTGCTGCCAGAGCCTATTTCACCCGGGGATAGAAGCCAGACATCATCGAAGAATGAATTTGGCATAAAGCCATAGCTATCTGCATATGTGTTGTGAAGGAGTCCGCCATCGCCGCCGAAAACAAGAGCCATTGGGCCCTTTCCGTCAATATTGTAGCTTTTGTAGATGGAATCAACGTCGTTCAGTAAACCAATACTTGATAAGTACCTTCCATAAGGAATGTTGTTGCTATAAAAAAATAAAATTGAAACGCAGTGGATTCAGCAAAATTATGCATCATGGATATGATACGAAACGTATCAGCATACTTTGGCATTACTCACTTGAATTGTCCATCACTATGCACTGTCGTATTCTGAGGAATAGGCACATTCACCCAACCATCATCCTCAAATAAATCCAAAAGCCATAAATCATGCCCTTGTTTTTGAGGCCCGCCAGCTGCTATCCCGCCATACGCAAGAAGACCAAATTGTCCCAAAACTGATACTTGTCCATTCAACGGCCATTGACCACGCATTGCAGCACTGTTGAGCTCGGTCCAAGTATTGGACTCATAGTCGAATCGCCAAAGATCTTTCAGGCGACGCTTTGCAAATCCACCAGCAATGAAAATGCTATTCTCTACAGTAATCGCTGTGTGAAGACGACGTGGCGAAAATGCTATTGGTGGATCAGGTAGCTTCTCCCATTTTGGTCGAGCATTGCAAGGCTTGGCATCCATCGTTAGTTCCCAGTCCAAAACTCTTCCATGATGCTGCTGCTCTCCAAGTAATGATGTTGCAATGGAAAGCTCCCATTCACCATTGATGGGCAAACCAACAAAATTGTCCCTGAGACTACTGGCTGGACGGAATGTACCTGATATTGGAATGCTAGCATGTGACAGCACATATTCTTTTGCATCATCGGAGAATAGCAGATCGATAGATGAAGCTTGGCACTCATGTTCTCTACTTTCCATGCTGCTCACAAAGATCTGCAATAAACAGGAATGTTTAGTGGTTGATATAACAAACATAAAATGGAACAAACACAGACACCAGTAACCTACCTTTGTCTCGTAATCTCTACTCTGTGGCGCATCATGATCAGCCACATCCTTGGTTCCAGGAGCAGCCAACTTGATATACTCAATACCTTTCAGACAACTATGTTCTAGTGAAATTCTGACGCGAATATCATTCACACACATCATGTCTTCGCCAACTAATAATGCATTGTCGCGATCAAGAGAAACTGACATTTGATGAGAGGTGATATATCCCGGTATCAACTCGATGGGCATTATTTCTTCTTCGTTCAAGTCACCACTGCTAAACACATTGGACGAAACAATGTGATGTGGATCTCTCATTGTCCACACATCCGATAGCAGGAGCTCAGAGGAGTCGATGTCTTCTCCAATTATTTCTAAATGATTATTTGAACTTGAAATCCCTCCAATGACAACGATGATACCATTCGGCAATGCCGTTGCCGAATGTTGTTCTCTACCACGAGGCCATGCCATTAATGAACTCTCCTCCTCTCCATTATCTTCCTCTGATAATTTCAATTCTTGTTCCATCTCTAGCGGTGTAAACATGGCAGTACGTGGTTCAAAATGCCATAATTCGTTGGAATATACATTCTTACTTGAACACTGCTTCTTTTTCTGCTTTTCCTCTTGCTCAACTGCCGTAGTAGTATCCGTAGTATCGAATTCACAAATGCATTTCAAAGTTGCACCCCCAAAAATGTAAACTTGATCATTAATAATGGTCATGGAATGTCCACGGCGTCCGGTTGGCCGACTGGTGGAGTGTTCGCACCAAGATGATGATGTCGATGGCGGTGCCAATTGTTCGTTATTACTATTGCTCTCATCATCATCAAGTGGTTGTTCTACAACCCTTTTTTCATAAACAGTAGACAATCCTCCTCCAGGCTGCTGCCGTTGTCGAACCAACACCGCAAGCCATTCATTCACCGGCATCAATTTCGTTTGGAACAAAAAGAATTGCACACCGAGACTCAATCCTTCCATGGAGAATGCTTCAATGCGAATGCAATAGGGTGTGGATGCCTGTAGGTTTGTCAATGCCGTGGTTGCATTTTTGTTAATGTCATGGTAGGTTCGTTTAATGTGTTCTTGCAGCTTGTAATCGCCACCGTGTGATGAGCATATTGCATTTCCTTCTTCAGTGTTATCACTGTTGACGGCGAGATAATCATTGTTTTCTCCAACTTCTGATAGGTGCACAGTGTACCGGTGAACATACAATTCTTTCGATCGTTCATATTGATACGATCCTGCATTCCATGAAAATATGGCAGTATCATGGGATAGCATACTAACATCAGGCACTCCTGGACACACTATTGTTTCCTTCTCTTGCAAATCATTCACAAAATATGCCAAGTCGAAGTTGATATAGCCACCAACAGCGTCTTCTTCTTCATAACCATCATCCGTCGTCAATGGATAGTGAACTCCACGTACTAACCTACCACCCGCACCACCAACAGCAGTACAATATCCATTCCCACCCCCACCATTCCCCCCATACGCAGCAACAATCACGGTTCCATTGCCCAATTTCACTACCGAATAACCACCACCACCGCCTCCTCCGCTCATTTGGTCGTGTCGTCCGAAATGACCGCCGTTTGTTCCACCCTTGCCACCAAGGGAGGAAGGTAGGGATTGTTGAGAGTGCCCACCTCCTCCAATGGTGATTTGCAGTGAGGTGCCGATGGGGAGGAGGAAGGTGGCTTCGGTGTAGGATCCTGCTGCTCCTTGGCTGAAGTGTTTGTTGTTGATATTGTCATTGTCTTGCTCGCTGTTTGGTTCTTTGATCTCTCCTCTTCCTAGTATGGTTGGAATAGAAACAACGAACAGTGCAGCAGAAACAGTGAGAGAACATATACTGCATATTCCCAACCAAAACGATTCCAGTAGATACCCTCCTAGAGGCGATACAATCTGATGCAATCATTCCAAAATATAATAATTGTCAGTTCGTCTAATCAATCTCACCTCCATCACATCCCCCACCCCCACCACCCCAAACTTTCACTCTCACTTCTTGTTCATACGGACTCGATCGTGCATTCCCAGGAACTCTATATTCTTGAATTTCATTCTCTTTTAGAGAATAATGGGCACGTAGTTCTTGTGTTGGTGGTAATCTTGTTGTTTCAAGTTGGGTAGAAGGATTGCTATTGTAGTTATGGTTATTGTAGTTGTTTTGATTGGTACTGCCACCCATCTTGGCAATGAACATGACCATTCCATCATTCCCAACATGCTGTGCTCGTCCTCCAGTTGCAGTGGGGTGGAAATAATCGGGATCGGCAATGTTGGGTGGTGTTGATATCCCTTCAATTCTACTTTGAGTAGTACTGTCTTGTTGCCATGATGATGATGATGATTGTAATATTGAAGATGACAACAAAGAGGTTGAAGAGACTCCTCCTTTTTCTATTCTCCAGGAGGAAACCAAATATGGTACTAAAAATAGGATGAATGCAATGCTAGCCATGAAAGAATTCATAATATGTTGATGGGTAGTCAGTCTCCTAGTAGAAATAGTGTTGGTGGTATTCTATTTCTCTTACTATCGGTTGTCCAGGCTTTGGATATTTGTGACGCCGAGGAATTGTGGATCAAAACGAGCAATGGCAACGAAAGGGCATTTCGAACGCGTTTTCGAGCCACACGGACAGCTCGATTCGAGCACGTCGATGAAATAATTTCAAATAAATTTGAAAAATGAGATTGGAGTTTCCTGCCACATCGATCGAACACGGAAATCATTCCGAAGGCAAAATGCAAATTCGACTATTGCACCAGCCAGCCATCAACATCATCTATCCAAATCATCATTTTCATTATTCAAAAGACAAAGCCAGCCCCCTTCAACTTCATTTTAGCATCCACAATCTGCTTCCCCAACTCCTCCGTAGCTCCCTCACAATCACCAAACGTCACCACTCTATACAATACTGAAAATAAGGCATACACTCCCAATGCCACTATTGCCCAGACTGGCATGTATTTTACTAGGCCTTCTATTATTTTCATTGTCATGTCGCTCACGTTGTTGTTGTTGTTACCGAGAATGGATGATAATGTCGATGCGAACCATGAGGATTTTATGGAGTCTAAATGGGTGAGGCTTGTTTTCCATAGTTGGAGGAATAGTATGGCGATGGTGAGGAAGAGTTGGTAGCGGAGGAGGTCTACCATGATGATGGTGCGTAGTGCGGTCATGTGTATTGTTGCGGCTGCTCTACTAGGGTGTCCACGCAAAGCCAAATTTGCGTTTGGTTATGGTTATTTGCGTTCAAATTTGCGTTTGGTCCATTNCAGAACTGCCACTATCAAATGCGACAATAAGTGCATTGAAAAGGGGGAAGACCAAGACACTTTGAGGTCAGGGGGGGGTCTTGCTGGCTATATCCTAGAAAAAACTTCAAACCGACCATGATCGCTTCATAAACACGTCAACCTAAAAACAAAGTGGCGGCCAATAAGAAGTATTCTGATGAAAAGAGGGCAGAGGATGAGAAGATAGCTGCTGCTGACAGCCTTACTGATTTGCAGAGTAAAATTGAAAAGGGGTCTACTCCATATCAGTTGTTGGTGGCCGAGTTTGAACCGGAAGGAGTTGCAGAAGTGGATCATGTAAAAATGAAAGAGACACATGCAGGAAAATTTCACAATAAGAGGGATTGGAAACACAAGTATTCTAACTACCAATTCACATGGTACCACAAATTGATAAAGCCGGAATATGACACAAGTACTGTGGGGAGGGCTGCCTCCGCTATCATCAAGAGGCAATTGCCTGGCTCTGTACGACTACTGTTCATTATCAACATAATAAAGACAAAGAGTGGCATATCTAATTCAGACGTTGAAATGTACTCCAAGGTAATAGATATGGTTCTTCGGGTTCATACAGTGATGGCTGCAGTGGGCAGCAAGCAACCGTTGTCAATTTTTGACAATCATTTCATGAGGACTTTACATATCGACAACCTCAACTGCCAGCATTATGTGCCTTACAACCTTGAAAGGAACCAAATCAGTGAGTGTATCATGGTTTATGTAATGCTAGAATTTTCCTGCATCTTGGACGAGCATCGTGAAGATCTAGGCGAGGGCTTTCTATCTGGTAAGAAAGATTTTTAGACAGATTTGGAGCATTTGTTGTTGACTTGCTTGCAAATAAGTATGAGATGCATAGTGGAAAAGGAACTAAGGGTTTTTCCATGAGCAAATCAACCAAGGCTTGTTTGGATAAGAAATTGTTCCTCTCTGATACCCCTGTTCTTGCCGGTCTGGAATTCATCCTAAATTTTGAGAAATTTGATGGCCCCAAGACAAGAGTCAATGTTGCACAGTGGATGGAAGTTACCCGCAAAGCTGCCAGAATTAAGAGTTCCGATTTCAATCAACTCTCAGCAGATGTGGCATCCAATGCCATTGGTTCTATTGCTGAGTTTGAGTTACTCACCCGGAATGATCATCCAAATGATGTTGACTTTGACATATGCTATGCCCATCAGAATCAACGCTCGGGTGGGTTTGCTTCTGGTACCTCTAAGTTTGCATTGGACCCGAATCCAGGACTTGGATTCATTCTCAAGAAAAATCATGAAATCCAGACACGCGTCCATAGAGCTCCGTCAAGGATGGGAGTATTTTGTGGTTTTCAAAGTGATGCTGGACGCAATCCTGTGTACGGTCCCAAGCCAGCTGGGACAACTAGATGGGATAGCTATATGGAAGAATGCAAACGTGCCAATATGATCATGGGAGACATGAGTAAAACACTGGGAGAAACTACTCGAAAAGGGTGGTCTTCATTACAGTCTCTTAACTGAGCTGCAGAGGAAAAACAATGATCGAACAATGTATGGGTACACGGGTGAGGATAAAGAAGTCATCCACCAATTCGAGGGTGCGGCAACTCCAGCAAGAACATACTCCAAATTCCTACAGGACAATAAACACGCCTGGTCCTATGTGATCTGGGAGACAAAGTATGGCATTGCCATAACATCTGAGGATACCTTCTGCATCCACAGGGATGTAGTATCTCACACGGAAAGGACAATTGACCTTCAAAATAGGGGTGACACAACAGTTCTTGTTCATCGGCAGGATAAATCAGCCAGCGAGGAGGAGGCTAGTAACTACGATGCCACTGAGGAAATGCATGAATTGGTTGAGAAGTATCGTGATTGTATTCTGCTGATCTTGCGGAGCGCTTAGGCATTGAACACGAGACTCTACCAGCATCGTTGGGAATTCCTGTTCTACTCAACCCAGTTTTTGGATCCAAGGAGCGCATCATTGGATCGGGTCGCATGAGCATGACAGAAACACAACACAATAAGGCTGAGCAGGATCTTCTTGAGAAGATGCAGGACATTCTTGATAGGAAAAATCCTATTGTCACCCTACGTCAACCTGAGTTCACGTGTAGAAAATTGGTAGAAAAGTAAAAATATTTACAGCGTACAGTCCCCCAAAAATAATAGGAGCTGCCTCCGCAAAACACATACATATGGTAGCAAGATGCAACAGATCAAGTTGCAAATGAAGTATTATTTGGTACGGTGGTAATGTTGCGTATCAAAGAAGCAGGAGTAATTAATAAGCTGGGGCAAGATTATCAATTTTGTAATCTTTCTTTTGTTCTATTTTATTGCTATGTCCTCCACAAAGTGTGGAATCCATTCCGTGCACAATTCCATCCGGATCCGTTCCATGCCCCCCGCCTAATCAGCGCACGCCAGGCCCCTATCCCCTCGCAAATTATCCTTGCCCCTATGCCTTGCCGCAAACCAGATACCATGCCGCAAATTGAGGCGTTTGCGATCAATCAATAATTATACATTCATTAGCATTGAAAAGGACATATAGCTTCTGTCGTTTTCACATTTTGTCCCAGCATCCATACATATTCATGGCGTAACGCTTGGCCAAGGCTTCAGTTTCTTCTTTCACGATAGCTTCATATTTGGCATTGTCAAGGCAGAGTCCAATATCTAGAAGTAGAAGAACTTCATACAGGAAAGAGCCTTTTTCTGCAATCCCATGGTGAATCAGTGGCATGCTGAGCGGGCAGCGCTCAATGATCCATGTAGCACAGCACGGACCTCCCCCTGCTTATAAAATCCTGCCTAAAATGAGTGTGCCACGCTGGTGGAGAATATTGTTGAGGAGAAGGAGCATTCAATTGAGTGGGCGGTGCAGCAATAAAGATGAAAAATAAAATAAATTAATAGGCCGCGATTCGCAGCCAAAATCGATGCAATGGCTCACCATGAACATTTATCACATCATTAGGAGATCAACCACACCCGAATCCGCTTCGCCGCACCAAGATCAGCAGCCCAAATGAGAAGAGCTACATCGCGCCGAGCCTGACATCAAATGATCACATCATTAGTTGTAGCAGCCCAAATGACAAGCCGATCGACATCGCCCAATCCGATATCGCCTCAATCCGATTACCCTGCCTAGTGATCAACGAGACAACCGAATTTGCGCCGCACCGAGAGAAGGCCACCCCGATCCATCACAGGCCTCCCGCCGTTCCGATGCACCGATCTATGTATTAGCCCCGCCTCGCATCCGACAAAGCTCACATGTCATGCCAAAGGTAAGTCGAAACGGTCACAGCGCGAATCGCCGAGAAGCAGAAATACCACCGACCGAGAAGGCATTGTTCCAATTTAGCCAGCGTGGCTTGGTCCATCCTCTGACATAGACTGGGGAGACACGTCGGGTGCTACGGTGTGCGGCATCGTCCCCGGCAGCGACGTCAAACTAGAGAGGATGAAGACATGATGGTTGGCGAGCTTGTGCAAATGGTTGGAATACCGCACGAGGTGAGATCGGCGCGGCCATTTGAGGTGAGATCGGCGCGGCCAATTCATGTATCCCCACCTGATGCCTCATAAAACCTACATACGTATGAGAAGGGTTATGTTAATTACATACTTATCAACCGTTGTTATGATTTACATAAACAATAGGAATAACTGTGGGGTGCCAACCGTTGCCGCGCT
>JAZGVS010000891.1:0-11619 GCA_037356235.1 Bacterosira constricta
CTATAGATTTAAGACAATGATATAGATATTAACACAACAATCAACTATTCACTTTTTCAATATATCGTCCAGTAGTATCTGAAGTTTGAACTGTTTCACTCTATGATTAGGACACGCAACAACATCGGAGCGCAGCGCAAGCATGTGTCATGTTCAACTTTAGTCTACTAAATCATGTAAGAACTAAACCTAAAATTAAGTTACAACTAAACGCTGACAAACCGCCCNGACAAACCGCCCCCTCAGTCATAGCCTATTCTATCGATTCGATGCGGCGGAACCATTACATCCCATCAATTGCAGCCATGGCAAGCAATGTTTGGGCGACGGGCATTATCATGGTTGAGATGTTTCGCGGCTTACGTTGCAGCTACAAAGCTAGCTAAACACTCCACTACTGTAGAAAAAGGTAGGTACGATCGGTCCAACGATTGATGAAATCGATGACTTTGATGCCCAACCTAATATTTTGTTTGCCCCACAATTGCAAGGTAGCAGTTGGTGTATCACCAAGCCGCCTTGCATTATCCTCTAGATGAAGACCTGATATGGAGGATCATGTAGTTATGTTATATGTAGCTACTAGAGTTCGCGTGGGTGCAAAATTGGGGCAAACTCTGGCCAAAATGGTCGGATGTCAAGGATCAAATTGTTAGCGTAATTTGTAACAAAAAGCGTGAGGGAAAATCCGTGGTCGAATCCCCCCCAAAAGCGGATGACCTGGGATGACAACCCATCATCAGCAACAACGACGTCCAAATCCCAAATCCATCACCGAGACGCATCGATAGAATTAGTTCCGCTCCACCACCACATGGAATTAGTTCCACCCCACCACCAGGCAAATTGGTAGAGGATAACCAAAGAATCTTCACCGCATATGTCACCATCAATAACCAATCACACGCAAATTATTAGAGGTGTAGAGGAGATATACATAGACACATAAGAATATTCGTTTATCAGAAGATAGGAAAAGAAGCCCATCCTGATTTATTTGGCCAAGGAAAGGGCTTTTTGTGGCAAAGATGATGGGTTCAAGAGGCGAGAGAAGACAATATGCCATTGTAGTACGAATGACAAAAAGGGGATGCATAGGCATAAAGATAAGATGGAATCACCCATGCTTACATCAACCAATACTTGCCATTCCTCCCGGGATGCCATCATCGACACCCCTCGCTCCGCAGCGCCTGCTGCTCATTTTCAAGCAAACGACCAACACGATGAGAGATGGAACCACACAACATGATTACCCCGACCAATAAATATGGTACTTCATTCCTCCTACGTTGCCATTGGCACCCATGCCTCGCTCCTCTCTTCTCTGTCTCTCTGTCAACGCAGCTCATTTTCAAAGTGACACATTCTGCATTATTTTTTTGATTCCGGATCTTACCAACCTGTCTTTAGAGCGCTCCACAATGAGGCATATAGTGTAAATATCTGTGGCGCTAAGGCAGGCGAGACTTGCGTTTTCACTTCAAAGAGAGGGACAACAAGACAGATGACTAAGAAAAAGACATTTTTTTTTCACCAAATCGACAACAAATCAACATGCCGACTACTATTCCGACGCACAGATACATTTCCCATTGTTTGGCTATTTTGGCTCCACTACATCGCACGAAAGATTGGATCCCCGTTGATGGTTGCACCCTACCGATCACCAAATTGAAGTATCTGATGGATTTGGCGACGATGCTGGTTTATCTCACTGATCCGCTAAAAGTGTTGACACAGTCTTCAATTCAATGTGGGCATTGAATCGTGGGAGTGTGTTTAGTATGAGTTCGTTATACGTATGTAGATGTCTAATTAGATAATGCATGCACATATGGTGCATGATACTTCGTCACTTCCTTAAGTCCTATCCTTACTCAATACTACTGAATATCGGTAGACCTAGGCAACCATAAGAGTACTACGGAAAGCTACATAATGATTAGTGGACAGAACGCCCAGTTCAGGATGTTGATAATTCCTGCTTCCATGCTTTAAACTATTGAACTCAGAATTGAACTGTGCTATTTTGTGTCTTGTACATTTTGTTGCCCCAAATTTCTTGCTGGTTCTTACCTGCTTTCTTCATCGCCTCCCAGCTGAGCCTATCAATACTGCAATGTTCTTGAAAGGCAGGCTGTCTTGCAAATTGTTTTGCACCCTACCATTACGGCCAAATGAACACACATTCATGGTTAGTATTTCAGGAAACACGAAGAATTCGAAAAATTACATTTACTCACCTCCCATGCATAGGATGCAGGCTCTGCTGGCAAATGCACGCGCACATCGTAGTTGGTGGGAGCTAGCTTCCTCAATTCAGATACCACCCTTTCCTTAAAACCAGGAATCTTGGCATTCCCTCCTACTAACAATACATTGTGATACATGGCCGCCCTCAATATCGTATCGCATGCCTCAATCGACTCCACTATTGCTTCGGGAATGCCTCCACAATTCAGACCAATATCCGATGGGCGAAAAAGGACTTCAGGTATGGCAAACCGTTCTACCGACATGGCTAGCGCCTGACGTTCGAGGGATTCATGTTCTCTTCGCTTTCGTTCTTCTTCTCGCATTGCCTTTAAGCGGCGGAGGCGTTGTTGGTCTGTTTCTTCATCAGACTCATTGCCAGAGTCATCCATGTCATCATCCTCGTCTTTGTCTTTGTTCGACTTTTTATTCCTCTTTTCTTTTGTTGACTTGCGATTTTTTGTCTTCTTTCCTTGCTTACCTTGCTCAGAGTCCTCCTGTGCCACATTCTCTTCTATTTGCATGCTTGACAAATCCTTTGCTTCTTCCTCTAGTTCTCTTCGTTGCTTTTCATCGTTCAGTCTATCCATTTCCTTTTTTATTTTTTTCAACTCTTCCATTTCTTTCTTCCGTTGCAAAGGTTCTGGCAGTCTCACCGATCCCCTAAAAGTGTTGACAAAGTCCGGTAGCAAATATTCACGGTCAAACCATCGCATTCCTTTGCGGGTGCCGCGAGCTTGTTTCATTTCCTTGTCAAATTGTTCAGTGACAAAGCAAAGCTGCTCCTTGACATCATTGACAATATGATATTCATCCATCATGTTCCACGCGCGGTAGGTCACTGACTCCTTTAGCAAATTCGTGAGCACCTTCCCTCCGACGTTGAGCCGGCGAATAGCACTGACCAATGCTTCACCACCACGATGGGTGGGCACGATGTGGGTGAATGAATAACCAGAGTCTACCACACAACAGCATTCCGTATTGTCATTGATCAATTCTCTATTGCTCTTGCTGTTGGCGTTATCAGAAGAAATTGATTCGCCAAACGATAGATTATACCTCACTGCTGCCATACACGGTCCCAACATTCGAGCAACCCTTGCCATTCCCAATTCTCGAAATAGCATACAATCCACTCCTTCTGAAACGACAGAGGGTACAAATGGTGGTTCAAGCAGGAGAAATGCACAGTTATTCGAAGAATGTGTTGTCTTCTGTTTACAAGCTGCAGGATCCATTGCAGCAGCAGCAGAAACTGCAGGCTTTCCCCTCCTCGCCGCTGCCATTGTTGCTAAAAATCCACCACCACTGCTTCCCATTCTACCATTTCCCATAACCATGGGCATGGGAACCACTCCAGACACCTCTAACACTCGTGCCCATACCCGCAACTGCGTCTCTCCATCGCAAATCATGCCCCGTTCTAGCGGAGAATTCCACGATAATTGGCCAAGATTTTTCATACGCGTTGTGATTTCATCCCCAGCGAGGACGGTGAGTTGATGTGCCGGTCGGGCTGTGGCATTGTACATGCTGGACATTTGGATGTTGTCGTTGTCATGATATTTTTCATTCTCGTTGACAATACAGTTATTATTGTTGTTGCTTGCACCGTTATCCTTTTCATTTCCGGGAGCATTGTCATTAATCTGCTTGCCGTCTTCTTTGTTGGAATTGGATATGCTGCCGGCGTTCAACGGTGGTGGTGGTGGTGGAACGAGACCATATTTCACAGTCCAACCACCATTGTCAACAATACACACTGGCAAATTGGTTGGAATGCGCAAGTGCGGGACCGCCGCCGCCGCCGTCGTCGATGTGGTGAGAGATTTCTTACCACCCTGCTTGGACTTGGATGACTTTGGCTTAGCCTGCTTGTTGGGTTTTGCAGACGCAGCCTTTTTAGCAGGAGCCTTTTTGCTGGGGGAGTTTGCCGCGGATCCCATGGTCGTTAAAAATAACTCGATCCTGATGCTGATGGATCTTGAATCTTGAAGCCCAAATAAAAGAGTCGCAGCATTGCGCGCGCAAGATTGCGCAGCAAACATTCGATAGGTACTGACAGCGATACTTAGATACAACAATTTTGGCGCGCCTCGTTATTTGGATAGACTATTATGTATCCGAAAAAATATCCTGCAAATAATCTGCTTCTGTCATGTTGTGCAAGAATACCAATGTACCAGATCTGAATACGATTTCTATTTTTACATTGTCAAATCACTCTGATCTGTGTCCAAGCACGGACGGGAAGACAAGCCCTCCAAACCAATAGTACAATAATCGTGTGAAAAGGGAAGAGGCGAGGATGGAACATGACAGTTCTAGGTAGCTTCGAAGTGGTGTTGGTGTGGCCATGGAGTATGGTATAATATATAAAATAGATTATGCATAATACTTAGGGAAAAGACGGATCCTTTACCATCCACGTTGTGAAGCAGCCACCATAAAAGGCAAATGTCAAAGCACACTTCCACCTCAATGACGGAAGCCCTTCATTGAGAGCTCTCCACGGTTGCTTCATCTCTATCTTTTCATGCTTCTTCCGTTTCAGCCATGGCGCAAAAAGAAACAACAGCAGGGGTACAATGATGTAGGAATTGGTGAACACAGTCACACCAATGGAAACTAGCCGCAACAATTGAGTATGAGCATTGTTCAACCCCCAAAACTCATAGTAGTAAGCCATGAAATGATCTGTCCAGTTGCTGGATATGAAAAGCGAGATGAGCGTCAACCACCAAACCTTCCATTTCTTTGGTAAATTTGCCTTACTCGGGACCGATGCCCCCTGCTGAGAGACTAGGTCTGTGTAGGCATCTGGTAGATCTCGATTCATTCCAAGACATTCGACATTGGGCACCAATAAAAAATCTTTTAGTTCTGACATGTAGACTTTTCGTCTCGGTGAGACCATCCATTCGTTCAAGGAATCAATATCCTCAAACATCAGGCTGGTCGAGAATAGTACACCATCACTTTCAGCATCTTTTGAAGTGTTGATATTGGCATTTCCATTATCGGCATCTTCTACGGAGTTGATATCGATACCGTTACCCTCAAAAGAAGTATCGCTCGAGGAGACCGAGGGCAGATTCTGCTCATTCGGTATGACTTCCACCAGACCATGAGCATGTCGCATCGAAACTCGCTTAATTTTTTTCTGCCATCGCTCATATTCTTGCAGCTTTTCTACATTGATATGATGCTCTACTCGTAATTCAACCAGTTGTTTGTTATTTGCATCTTCTGTTCCAGGAGAAACGTGAAACAACATGGGGTCGATTCTTCGTTTTTCCGGAAGAGCATTGAACATGGCAAATCCATCTTCAAGTATATGGATAATGCCCGCCAAGAATTCTGCGAATACGTGCGAATAACGATACAGCCAAGTTGATCGAGGCTGCTTCAGCCAAGCCCCGACACCGTACAATTTTCCATGTACCTTGCACGTAAATGCTTCCCTGAATACATCTAGGGCTCCAAAGGTGAGGGTAAACACAGACATGGCCAGCTGCAGGAAGAAAGCACACTCAAAGGATAACCACCCATTGAATCTCAGAAAGGTGGTCAATCCAGCCTTGTCGGCAAACCATACTGCCAAGTAGACGAGGCAGTATATGATTAATGACAATTTGTATTTTGCAGGAGGGAGAATGTTGGCAGCTGCAGGAGGTGTGTAGTCTACAAATAAGGTCCTTCTCCTTGTGTTTACCTCGTCCATCTCTGCAACTCTCTGCAACTTGCCAAATCTCAAGCGCACACTACCACTTCCACTTGCACCCACCAGCAGATTTTTTGGCCAGATCGACCTTGTTGATTGTCGAGAGGGGAGCGACAGTGGCAGGAGAGGTTATAGAGGTTAGTTTGGGATTGAGGAAAAGGTGAAAGGCAAGAGGTACGCTCTTCCTCTTCGCTCTTCGCTCTTCAATCTTTGATAGACTGGGGGCGAGGCCGACCGCCTGAGCCTGATCTGAGTGGAGTCAGTTATTGTCACCAGTTGCCGGTTGTCATGTTCAATGATGTATGTTAGATAGCATGCATGCACTGGATCGATCATTGATACTAGATGAAATAATGGAAGGCAATTGGCCATGGTCGGCCTGGCGGCGGGCGGCGCGGGGAAAGGTGCAGAAACAATAATTCAAGATCCGAGAGTATGAATTGATTCCTACGCGAAGAATCCAATAAATGAAAATGGCGGGAGGACCCATCAGTCAATCTGCCACCAACACAACTGCAAACACATCTCCCCGAATTTCCATTTTTCGTTGATTGCTTCTTGGACTTGGAGTCTCTCTTCTTCATTTTCACCTGCAATTCTTCACTCTTCGCCCGCCCTTAAGCCTAAGGACTAAGAAGATATCATAATATCTCCCCAGTACCAATGCCAGCAACGGTCTAGCGATTTCTATTCAGACCACCAACAATATTAGAAAGATGGTGATAACAAGCACGAACAAATCCGCATCATCGGAGTGGCGTCATCATGTCCTGTTAGTCATATTTGCTCTATCAGCGTGGGCGACAAATAATGCGCCATTTCATGCTCATGCATTCTCCCATCCAGCCACCTTACACACATCAATGAAACAATGGACACGTCCTGTACCATCCAGACTTTACGCTGAGAATGAAGCCGAACCTTCTTCTTTGCCTGACGATGAATCTTCCTTGCCCAGTCCTAATGACATGAGATTGCGTGACATTCAATCAGAGCTCAAGGAGAGCAATATATCGTATGCGGATTGCTTTGACAAGGAGAGTTTGGTGAAGCGGTTAATTGAGGCCCGTGATGGTTTGGTTGCACCCGAGATCGTTGTTGAGCAAAAGACTCAATCAGAGAAAGCGCCTCCTTCTTCTGCTGAAAAACCTACCGCACCAAAAGAAGCAGCACCAGTCGATGTCACAGCCACAACCACGACAGAATCAGAAGAATTTGACAAAGAATCCACCCTCATCGAACTACGTTCCCTTCGCGTAAAGGAGCTGAAAGAAAAACTGTCTGGATTCAAGGTACGCTGGGGTACCATGATTGAAAAAGAAGAGATGGTCCAAGCATTATGCAAAGCAATGAAAGAGCGGTTTGAGCTAAGTAAGAACTTTAGCCGAAGTGGATCATTAATTCCTGGAACGGTCGTGGATGTGGAGGAAAGTATGCTGCTCGAGGAATTGGGCTGGTTGGAATCTGATGTGAATAGAGGTGTTGCAACTCAAGCAGCCGATGGCGATGCCTCTCATTCTCCAATATTGCTGGATGTTTACGCTACATGGTGTGGACCGTGTCAGTTCCTCGCTCCTTTACTTGTAGAGGCGGCAGAGGAATTAGGGCCCACTGTGAGGGTGGTCAAATTGGACAGTGATAAGTATCCCAGAATATCGAGTGTGTTGAAGGGTGAGTACGATATGATATATTTAACTGCACTAATTTACATATCATGCGCCTTGTGTTGATTGTCCACTCTTACTCTTCTAACCCTTCTTGATTTGAATCCACAATGCCGCATATTGCAGTTGGAGGATTGCCTACATTGATTCGATTTGATGGTGGGGATGTAAGCAAAGAAGTTCAACGCGTAGAAGGTGCTCTGACTAAGGACCAGATTATTGATTTTGTCAATGGGGATTTCAAGAGGTAGCCAAGCATAACATGCATACATCTAGACTTAATTGATAGAATATATTGTGATAAATTCAATGCTACCAGTGATGAATTGCACTGCTGCAACTCACTACCACTAGTAAAAGTATTCGATGTTATCCACTCTTTCTGTAAGAATTTGTTAAGGCTCTACGATGCTATTGAGGTCCGTTTTCTAACTGTAGGTAGGGCATGAAAGATGATTTACAAGGTTGGTGGTAGATATCTTGTGACTAACTCACGTGCTCCTCTTCTATTTAGTGACTTACAGTCTAATCTGAAGCAAAGAATCATTAATATTAATCAATTGTTGACATGTGACTACAAAATTCTTTGCAAGTAGCTCTTTACTCTAATAGTCACTAAGCAGCAGCTTTACTCTGCCGGCGTCTCAGCAGCAAACCCTTTTCCTGTCTCCTCCTTTCCCAAACTTCCCACAGCTTCCGCAGGTCGGATAACATTCCCCGAAATTTCCAAACCCTTCTTCAAAGCCGAAATCACCGTCCCCTCAGCAAACTGATCACTGTATTCCTCCTCCACCGCAACAACCCTACCCACATCAATTTTCTGTCCACTCTCCACATCATATCCCGTCACACCCAAACCAGCCAACTCAGTATCAAACTCAACCCTCAACGCATCAAAAGTCTTGCCAAAGTCATTTGCCGCATACAATTTCGACGCAGCATCCAATTCATCAAGAACGGGTAAAAATTCCTGGATCACCGTCGCACGTGTGGCCATCTTGCTATCCGCCATGTTCGATCCACGCGTTCGTTTATTGTTCTCAACGAGTGCCACTTGACGGGCAAAACCACCTTTTGAATACTTGTCCACCATATCATCAAGACTTCTTAGCTGAGTCTTTTTTGCTTTGAGATCGGATTCGAGGGAGGAGATGGATTCTTTGAGTGCGACTACTTCTGGATCGAGTGCTGGTTCGGCTTCTTCCTCCACTGGTGGTGATTCTTCTTCGGCGACAGTTTCTTCTTCGCTCATTTGAAGGGGAGACATGATGGGTGATGAACGCCAGGAGGAAGTGGATGTGATGGCATGTCTGTAGCTTGTGGTGGCGGGAGAGAAGGCATTGACGGATGCGGATGGCGCCGATGCGATGAAGGTTAGGACGATGCCAGCGGCGGTGGAAAGAGGAGCCATGATGATGTTTGGTTTAGATAATTTACTTGAATGGTGCAGTATGTATGAAAGGATGGCACTGGGACGTTCGATGCGATGATGGTGGTGGTGGTGGACGAGATGGATGATGGCGGAATTCTTTGGATTTGGAGGAAAAAGATTTCCTACTACGGTCTTTCGGTCGGATGGATGAGATCTTGGTGTAGGTACGTACGTATGTAGATAGGTACCTAGCTTGGTGGATCGTGTGATGGCTGATGGCCACGTGGAACTTCCACCTCCATCCACCTTCACCAAAAAATAGAGGGGGGTTTGTAGGTAGGTAGGTAGGTAGGTACACTGCACCCTGCAGCCCAGGGGCGGATTTCCCCCCCTGTGATAGCCCCCGGGCCACCCGCCCCAGCACGACGAGCCCGGGGATGAAACCGAATCATCATATCTTTCTACGTAGGAACAGTATGGATCTTTCCCATCACAGGGTGACGCGCCCGACCAATTTCCGGACTCGATCGCCGATAGATCCGCCAACGCTCAACTCACGACCAAGAAATAACTGTGCATAGCTGCTAGCTAAGAAGGAACATTTTCGGATCTTGTTTTCTTTAGTAACCACTCACTTTTCCATACCAATTACATTCTACAAACAACAACCATGATCTACAATCGTTTCGCCAGCCGCGCCGTCAGCGCCCTCCGCACCCAATCCACCCGTGGATACTCCTCCACCACCTCCGCCGAAGCAAAGGTGGCAGTCCTCGGCGCCGCCGGCGGCATTGGTCAACCCCTCTCCCTCCTCTGCAAACTCTCTCCCGAAGTCACCGAACTTTCCTGTTACGATATCGTCGGCACTCCCGGAGTCGCTGCCGATCTATCCCACATTCCTACAAAGTCATCTACCACTGGATCTTTGCCAGCGCCAGTGTCTTGGCCGTTGAGGGGAAATGGCGGTTTGCAGGAAGCTTTGACTGGGGCGGATGTTGTGGTTATTCCGGCGGGTGTACCGAGGAAGCCTGGTATGACGAGGGATGATTTGTTCAATACTAATGCGAGTATTGTCAAGACTCTTGTTGAGGGCTGTGCTGAGTTTTGTCCGGATGCCATGATTGGTGAGTTTTTTTCTGTTTGTAGTATCTTTGAATGTACTGATTTGGCACTTGGATTGTTGGTTTTTGTATTGTATCGGAAATGACTCCAGTCCATTTCTGATTGGTTCGTAGTTAGCGTGTTTCCGGCATTGGCACGGACAGATGAGACATTGGAGTTATCTTTTGAGGTGTTTCTAGTTCTCTCCTCTTTGCCGTAATGGGAATCACTCATACGATCGAAGAACTTCACGCGCGCCCTCTACTTGTGTGAAACATTATTCAGAGCTTACATCGCTTTTTACAGACTTTGACGACCTCGAATGGCTGCGCAAAGGCTCAGCGTTGATATCGCTTCAGGGATCTTGATCGATATGATCATGATATCTTATTTCATTTTTCCAATTGCTCAACACTTTCCATTTCTAACTTGTACCTTCCACACAGCCATCATCAGCAACCCAGTCAACTCCACCGTACCCATCGCTGCCGAGGTCCTCAAAAAGGCTGGAGTATACAATCCCAAAAAACTTGTAGGAGTCACCACCCTTGATGTCTGCCGTGCCAATACCTTTGTGGCCAATAGCCAAGGATTGGATCCCAAAGATGTTGATGTCACTGTGATTGGTGGACATGCTGGTATTACCATCTTGCCATTGTTTTCAAGAGTGGATGGAGTCAAGTTTTCAGATGAGGAGTTGGAGGCTATTACTGTTCGGACACGTGAGTAGTACAAATTGATCAACAATTTGCGACGTGACTTGTGGGCAAAATCTCATCCTTTCATTGCTGTTATTTTCGTTTCTATTCCAATGTGATTTAACTTTCATCAAAGAATTTGGAGGAGATGAGGTCGTGGCAGCAAAGGCTGGAGCCGGCAGTGCTACCCTTTCCATGGCCTACGCTGGCTACATCTTCACAGAAAATGTTCTCAAAGCAATGCGTGGTGAAGACATCACTCAATGTGCATACGTTGAAAGTGATTTGACCGATGCTAAGTTCTTTGCCTCGCCTGTCAAGTTTGGAAAGGATGGCGTCGAAGAAATTTTGCCCCTTGGGGACTTGTCACCATATGAGAAGCAATGGTTTGATAAGATGCTCCCAGAATTGAAGAAGCAGATCCAGAAGGGAGAAGACTTTGTTAATAACTAGGCTGGGACTGACTGCATAGAGTGTTTCGCATTTGTACATGTAACGAGTTGAGTTGGAGCGAGAAGCGTAACTTAAACCAACATAAAAAAATTGACTTATATGAAACTGGCCCTTGAACTTGTCTCTCATTGACTGACAAGAGATCAGAAATTTCCTCCAAAAAAAGCCATATTATTTAGTAACAGGTCGAAGGTGTCATGAAGACAAATTATTGTTTCTAATTTTTTTTAATTCTAACTTGTGGAAAGGCACATCAATGTCATATCCAATAAGCGGGTTTGCTCCATTTTCCGTGTAGAAATGTCTACTATTCCTACGTAGATATTTGAGGGTACAAACTCAGGTTTG